>JAJAGP010003357.1:0-76298 GCA_025084515.1 Ancistrus triradiatus | reverse complement strand
AAGTAACCTTGTATATCGATATAACCTTGTCTGTCATTAAATGGCCATTGATGTTGATAGCTACTTTAATTAAAAACAAAACAAACAAACGTCAAGTGAGCATACTCTGCAATGTGAAGAGCTTCCACTGTTGCTGCATGTAGGTAATGCATTTTGAGTTTGCTGTTGTTGCAGCTTTTTACATGTGTGCCATGTTTAGCGTGAAAGCTCATCACCATAATGATTAAAAATAGGGTTACTCGTGCAGCTCTGCTATACAGAGTATTTGTAAGTTTACCAATATCATGTAGTTTAAAGGCAATTCTAGTGATGTTACTAATGTGCACATCAAAGCAAAGATCTGAATCAAATGTGAGAATGAAGTTTGTACAGATGTTACAGTACCAAACAGTCAGGTTTAGCATGGATGTAGAAACCCTGTCCAACTAATAACCTCTCAGTTTTGTCTGAATTAAGTGGAAGAAAATGAAATGTCCAGTCCTTTATTTCCTTTATACAATTTTCAGTTTTACCGGTTGTAAGGACGTAATTTGGTTTTGGCTGATGCATACAGCTATGTGTCATCTGCATAACAGATGATAAGTGCATCCATTATCTGAGGACATACATAAAGCATTAAGTACTGTGATTAGTACTGTTTCGGTACTATGATCAGGGGTCTACGGTAAGCATTTTAAAAAGGAGCACTTTTTTTTTCCCCCTCAATTTCTCTTTATGTTATTCCTCCAGATTAGGCATGAATAATAAGTGATGTTCAATTTTGTCAAGGCAGAGTGAGCAAATTATCTAACTTTGCTCATTGCACGTCACAAGTAGCTTTAATGCTAAACCACTGATCTCATACAGAAGGGCTTTCATTTACCCTCATGTCGGGGCAAGCGAACTGGGAACCTAGCTCCCACCCCCGTGCTAAAGACACTGCTGTTATAAGTACATCCCTACTCTCTCATCAGTCTCCCTACCGACTGTGCTGTCAGTACAGAGTGAGTGTAGTTCACCAAGTAGCATTCAAAACACAACTGAACTCTTAACACTCTGATACCAATATTTGGTTATACCGCCCAGCCCTAGGGGTTGTAATTATGATGCAGCCATATCCTTAGCATGGAAGCTCTTCACAGCCTGCTGCCTGCAATATACATGCATACCAAACGTAAGCCGTGGAGGAACAAGTCAGATCTATTTGTATAGCTCTTTTTACAGTGGAGCATTGTCACAAAGCAACTTTACAAGTTTAGATTATCTTCTAATATCTATGGTCAATTCTAACAACTACAAAAATGTTCAGAACATGATTTTAATAAGACATTTGTAAGCATCACGCGGAGTTTAACAAAGCTAAGTATGGCAGAGAGGATAAAGCTAAAGCTGGCGAGGGCACAGAGCAAGGCACAGGCCATCAGCCCCTGTTGTATTTCTTTAGCAGTGAAACAGTTTCCATTGAAATGATAATTGAACAAAAGTGTTTGTATACTATCATTTATAATTCTGTCCGAGAAAACCTGAAATGGCCGGTCATATGTAAAAAAAAAAAAAAAATGGAAATTGAAATCGGCCAAGAAAATTGCACTCGGTGCATTTCTATTGATCATGTGTTACCATTTTATATTTTGTTATGCTTAACAATTTTCACAAAGTCCCCAGTAAAAGGGGAAATATTATGAAATATGAGAAAGTGGCTTTTATTTGTTGAGTGTATATACCATATTTTTCGGGCTATAAAGCGCACCGGGTTATAAGGTGCGATATCCATGATCGGCTGCTAACGGGTATATTTTCATACATAAAGCGCACCGGGTTATAAGACACATGAAATGAAACAAAACTCTTAAGTTCCCTCAGAAACTCAGTTTGGTCTTTACCTGGTGCAGGGCGTCTTCTTGCTTCCTCCACTTCCGTACCATTGATTCGTTAATGTTGAATTCTCTCACAGCTGCTCTATGACCATGTTGTACTGCGTGACTGATAGCGTTGTGTTTGAAATCCGCTTCGGAAATGAAGGAATGAATGCACGTACCCTAATGCTGAAGCACATACCGTATTACTCAGCCATGCTGCGCACTACGATGGCCGTGAGCTTCGTAACTTACCAAGACCGTGCTAAAACATTTTGACAGATTTATGAGTGCCGTGTACCATCTACAATCGGTTCTAGGTCACAAAGCACAAACCGGGATTAATTCATACATTAGACGCACCGCATTTTAAGGCGCACTGTCGATTTTTGAGAAAGTTAAAGGATTTTAAGTGCGCCTTATGGTCCGAAAAATACGGTAACTAAACGTAATAAGTAGATCTTTCATGTGGTCATTTTATTTTTAAAATATTCACTGAACAAACAGTAAATGTGATATGTATCGCTATCAGCATATGGAATTACCTGTTTTGTGATATGAAATTTAGGTCATATTGCACAGTCCTATACTCCACTTACAGTGGTGCTTGAAAGTTTGTGAACCCTTTAGAATTTTTTTTAATATATATGTCTGTATAAATATCACTGTATCTGTATAAGTTCTAAAAGTAGAACCCAGTTAAACAAATGAGACAAAAATATTATACTTGGTCATTTATTTATTGAGGAAAATGATCCAATATTACATATTAGTGAGTGTAATAACTGTTGATCAGTCCTGCACACTGGCTTGGAGGAATTTTAGCCCATTCCTCCGTACAGAACAGCTTCAGCTCTGGGATGTTGGTGGGTTTCCTCACATTAGCTGCTCACTTCAGGTCCTTCCACAACATTTCCATTGGATTAAGGTCAGGACTTTGGGCTTGACCATCCAAAACATGAACTTTATTCTTCTGTAAACCATTCTTTTTAGGTAGAACGGCTTGTGTGCTTAGGGTCGGTTTGTCCTTTGCTGCATGACCCACCTTCTCTTGAGATTCAGTTCATGGACAGATGTCCTGACATTTTCCTTTATAATTCTCTGATATAATCAAAATTCAATGTTCCATCAATGATGGCAAGTCTTCCTGGTCCAGATGCAGCAAAACAGGCCCAAACCATGATACTATCACCACCATGTTTCACAGATGGGATAAGGTTCTTATGCTGGAATGCAGTGTTCTCCTTTCTCCAAACATAACTGTTTCCACACATAACTGTGTAAGTATTTTAGGACTCAAGTGCAGTTGGCTACTGATGAAAGGGAACAAACCAAAATCTATGTCAATAAAAAGTGAAATGTGGGGGTGTGTGGGGAAATGTGCGCACACACAAAAAAGGGAGAAATAAAGAAGCTGCATCTGGAGGCTGGCAGCTGGAGAATCGAACCCTGGTTGCTGGTGTCAGGGTCGAATGCCCTACTGGTGTGCGACGTGGCGGCACAGGGTAACAAGGCGAAGAGAAGGCATAAAAGGGCAGAAGCAAGTGCCGTGTGGGAACGGACTCTAAATAAAAAGCGATATACAAAAAAAGGGAAGAAAAGGAATGACACGCTGCGAGAGTGTAATTAAAACGGGGGGTAAAAAGAAGCCACTAATGGCGCTTAACTGCGCTGTGGCGAGCGCGAGAGAAAATGAATGCCCTTCTAATAGGGAAGCTGTGACAAAACGGAATCCCCAGGAAATGTGGAGGCATGCAAAGTGTGTTGCGGTTCTGCGCGTGCACAGCATGACACGGACGCGGAAATGGGGGCATTTGGTGGAACTCAGAAGGCATGTGATGTGTTGTGGATCTGCGCGCGCAGTGAAGAACGAGCTACCTCTATCCCTAGCACCAAATACCAAAACATGGGATGTGACTAGGGCTGCAACTAACGATTATTTAATAATCGATTATCGGATCGGTCATTATTTTTTCCGATTAATCGATGAATCGGATTAAAAAAAAAAACTTTTTTTCCCATGTCTTTTATTCAGAAATATAACAGAGCAATAATTGTTTAATTGAATAATAGTAAATTTGTTATTTATTAATAAATAAAATAACAAATTAAATAATATTGTGTAATGCTTGTATTTTTTCTGTTTCTTCTTCTTGGTGCCGTAACAAGATATATTTCCCTCTGTCGGATAATAAAAGGCTATCTTATCTTATCTTAATAAAAAAGAATAAATGCATCTGTGATGCAAAAACTACATACAAAACTCATTCACGCTCTTTCTTTAGAAAACTTTGCATTGCCAATGCAAAAATGTTAGCATGTCAAACATGCTCTGGGCTAAACTGCTGGCTCTTTTTTTAGAGACAATATTTCCTGCCGCAGAGAACAGATGCTCAGACAGTGTTGCATGTTACACATTGTTTAGTTGGTGTGAAGGACTTAAGCCGAACCACCTTCCTTGCGTCGGTCCATGTTTCGTTTGGAGAAGTTATTTCATTCTTAATTATGGTTTGCCAACTTCTTCAACCCAATCAAACCCCAATCGGGAACAAAAAAAAAAAAAAATTCAACTTGCCTCCAGGTGTGTTTCGCATGTGTGTGCTTACCCCCCAGCAACTGATAGATAGATAGATATATATACACATTTTTCTTTTTAATTTTATATATAATATTTATTAATTTTACGCATTTTTCAGAAAATGAATTGGTGAAAGCTTTCACAAGTCTGACAATGCTAAAAGTCATAAATATTATAAAAAATAAATGCTTTTTATACTACATTTTAATCTGTGAATGCTTTCATATATCAGATTATGCCTGAAAATAATAAATAAGATCATAACATAAATATGTATTCACAAATTTATATATGTGAAGTTTTAACCAATCACATTATGTCCTGAAAAGTAATAAATAATATTATTACACCACAATTTATAAGACAGTTATATCTGAGAAAGCTTTCCACAAATCAGAAAATGCCTACACATAATACACATTATGTAAATAACTGCCAATTAGACACAATTGTATCTGTGATAGTTTCCTCAGAACTGATGGAGGGTAACTTTAAACTGTGCTGATTCTCTATATGATCAGTTTTTTTTGAAGTTCTTTGGCCTGCTGGGACGGTTTATGGGGAGTTAAATTAAAGGCTTAATTATTTCGCGTGTTTATCATTTTCCGTCCTCACGGTTTATACGAGCCACTTAAGACAGATTAAGACTGTGAAAAGTTTTCACAATCAGCCTGGTTCACCTTAACTGCAGCTGTCAGTAATCTAAGTGGTTATCTTTAGAAGTTATAAGCTTTTGAATATAAAGCCCTAAAATTAATACCGAATGATTTGCGGCTTAGATGATGACGTCCACCACCTGAATTCGCCAATTCAGGACGAGCCAAATGTAGAATTAATCCCAGTGTAAGGTGACTTCATCTGGGAATGCAAGATGAAAAAAAAAAAACTCCGAATCGCTACCGTATGCCCGCAAGCGCAACAACTTGACTGCCGTACCCGCTCTTTTTTATAGTTGCAAACGTCCTTTTTTTTTTTTTTTCTTTAACAGGTTCCACTGCTCATTTAGACAGCATAAAAGGCTCCGCCCACAGCACACACACACACACACACAAAACACACACACACAACACACAGGTCTGTCACTGACGTAGCTACTACACCCGGGAGTTTGTATCAGTTTGGCGCGTTATTGGCCAATGAGGCTGTGGGCACAAGTCAAAATTTGCCCATAATCGTGATGAGTGTCCCGGACAAAACGGGACGGTTGGCAAACCCTATTCTTAATGCTAACTTACTTGGATTGTTCCGCCTCCCGCGCCCTCTCACTCGCCTCGCTCCTTCAATCGCTCCTATTTTTTTCCCGCGTTGACGAAGTGCCGCAAGGTACCGTAAGCGGGTATGACAAGGGGAGGACACATAAATCATGCGACCCAACGAATCGATAATGAAATTCGTTGTTGACACTTTAGTTATCGATTATTATTGATTATTATCGATTCGTTGTTGCAGCCCTAGATGTGACAGCCACACGAGGACAGGTGAGGTCTCAAATGAAGCAAAGGTGCGACCACCAAATGGTGCTCAGGGAACGCTCTTAAATAACCTGAGCCCGGTGGGTGTTGCTAATGGTGCAATTACACCACTGAATGCCGGTGCGTGCACTCTAAGGGCCTGGACGTGCCAGTCTCCCATTTGTACACAGTCCTGTCTGACGGTGGATCGGTGGAGTCCAAACTCTTTACCAGATGGTTTTGTAACCTTTCCAGCCTGATGAAAATCGGTCTTTTTCTGAGCTCCTTTGTTCGTGCCATGATACAACACTTCCACAACGTGTTGTGAAGAGCAAGACTTTGATGGATCCCTGTTCTTTAAATAAAACAGGGTACCCACTCACACCTGATTGGGAGTCCCACTGATTAGAAAAACACCTGACTCGAATTCCCCCTTCAAACTAACTGCTAATCCTAGAGGTTCGACATACTTTTGCCACTCACTAATCGTAATATTGGATCATTTTCCTCCTCAATAAATAAATGACCAAGTATAATATTTTTTGTCTCATTTGTGTAACTAGGTTCTCTTCTTTATCTACTTTTAGGACTTGTGTGAAAATCTGATGATGTTTAGGTGATATTTAAATGCAGAAATAAAATAGAAAATTCTAAAGGGTTTTCACAAACTTCAGGCCACGACTGTAGATGTTTATTCTAACTGATGTCATATTTGCTGTACATGACGTGAAGATTGATTGATTTTATATTCTGATGTAAAATGATTGCGATTAATTTTTCTGTCTTACCAAACAAACAGGACGGTTTCAGTAACTTTTGGAATGCATTGCTTTTTACGGCACAAACTTCACCAGGTTACTGATTAGGAATGGTTATGATGATATCCACATGCCAGAGTGACAGTGGTATAGTGGCACTATCTAATAACAAAGAGTGACTTTTTCCAGGTAGTTTCCCTGGGTGAAAACGCAGGAAATTTGGTTCACTCCTTTTTGAGTCTTGGTCCTCCCAAGGTTTCTTCCTAGAACTAGGGAGTTTTTCCTTGCCACTGTCGCCCTAGGCTTGCTCAATTTGAGATTGGACGTAGTTATTAGGAGATAATCTAAACTTGTAAAGTTGCTTTGAGACAATGCTCCATTGTAAAAAGCGCTATATAAATAAATCTGACTTGACTTGACTTGACATATGGGGTCATTCAATACCAGAAACTTTCATCTTCCTTATATCAGCTAGTAGATCAGGTGGAAGGAAGTGAGTAATTTTGGATTATACCACAGTTAGTTCTGACCCCGCAATCTGATTGGCAGAGAGACGTCTTCCGCCGTGACATTATTGACCATAACAGCACTGTGACCGACGCTCTATAAGTATTAATCCGCGGCACACACGTAACCTAGCAATGACGCCCGCCAGAAAAAGCAGCCAAGTTATAATGAGTAAAACACTGCTGAAATGAAAGTTATAATTAGTTTATAAAATCTATTGGTTTTGAAAACGATATGAATTTGGAAGATGAAGCTATTAATGACCACCTGAGCCAAAGGTTTGTCACCTTTGGGGTTTTGAAGCTGGAAAAGCAAAACGCAGTCAGTCCTTTAAATCAAACGTCTCCCGGCTCTTAATGGATTCACAGCTCGACTGAAGATCAGTTTTGGTCCCATCAACACAAATGACCTGAATCAGCTTCATCCCTCACACAGACGTCGTTTGCTGGACTTAAACTCTACATCTGTCATTAAACACCATGCACGGCTAATTGGGCATTCATTAATCTGACAGGTACGTTATCTGCAAGTGCAGCTCTAACCCAGAGAAGCTGCTGATGCTCTGTAGCTCTGTCCTTACATTTCTGACTGATCAGATTAACATTAAGAGCTTCAACATAAAAATTTATAATCACTAATCAAACGGGATCCTAGACTTTGGTTAGAACACCGGGATCTCACTCCGATCTGCTTCAGTCGGTAGAATAGTGGATCTTAGTAACAGCCTGCCTTATAAACCCCACCCATTTTATCTGCTGAATGTAAAGAAACTTTCTTTTTAATAAATTCAAACTTACCAATCGATATATTTGTGTTTATGGTCTGAATAATAAACAGTTATGGGTAATTCTGTTCTTCGACTTTAATGACTGAAGGGCTTAGCCGCGGGGGAACGATAGAATGGAACTATTTTACCTCAGGAAGGCTGATAAGCAAATCGTTTATTCTGTTCTTTTTATCTTAAAATCTAACAATAAATGACGATAGCGGAACTGTGGTATAAAAGCAATAAGGCACTTATTGTGAATACATCACAGGAACAACACCTAACAACACCTCTTTCCTGTGATGTGTTCACAGTAATGCACACCCTCTCGTGCCTCATTGCTTTATTGTGTGTGTTTGGTAGTCTTGGGCCGATAAGCATTATTATAGGTTATCACGATAATTAGAATCCATGATGATATGATGCAAATTATCGTCTAGAGCATTCTCTCACATCCATGTCCATGCTTTTCTTTAAGCCTGTATTTAAGTATTAGCCACAGACACATGGTATTGTGGCATCGTTGCAGAAAAGAGGATGGCTCCTGCTCCCCTGCTCATGAGTGTTTCTGGTTCAAGCACTTGGTCTCGCAGTGCCGCTGTCAGCTCTGGAAAGAGTTTTCACTCGGCTCTATACATGAGTTATGAATATTTTATTTAGCGCACTTGCATCAGGTCACCAAATTTACACACATACACAGAGATGGTAACTAAAGACGTTGACTTGAGTCTCCAAAACACCACACTTATGAGCTTTTCTGATACCTAAAAACGACACAATAACGCACACAAATGAAATATACATGAACATTAAATAACTAGGCCACCAAACCGCGGTTGGACTGAGACAAGCCCCCTCTGAGGAAATAATGGGCCATGTTATTACCTACTGATTAACTACAAATATACATGCTTAAAACACAACTTGAAAATACTGTAATGTAGAATGTCACTCTGGTAAGGAATGCTGGGGCAAATAAAACAAAATGTTGGTGCACTTCTCTGTGGTAGAGAATGAAAGCAGAAGGCCTTCACCTCAGTGCATCAGCTTGGCAGTATTTTGGATTCCAGTCAGACAAACACAGAAAGCTTTTAAATGTTAACATCGGCGCAGTTCTCTCATGCCGTCTGTGCAGAAATCACATTAATACTTCTAATTTGCCAGCATGATCAGCATCAAGAGAGCAGTTATTAGGAGATAATCTAAACTTGTAAAGGTGCTTTGAGACGATGCTCCATTGTAAAAAGCGCTATATAAATAAACCTGACTTGACTTGATATATTTACTCATTTACTCAAAGCCCTGTCATTTTGGGATTAATGTTTTTATGTTTTGTGTTTTTAACGCTGGAAATAGTTGTGCCTGTTCATATGAACTCGTATCATGTGTTTTTATTAGTAACGTGTACTTACCGTTTATGTGCTGCTATATCTGAATGGTCCCTGTGTGGTTGAGGCTACTAGGTTTTGTTCTGGTGTTGACACTTGTAAGAGCCTGTGACGTTTTTTGCTGTGCCAGGGCTCAATAAAGTGCTTCAGGACTGCCTTTGTTTCTTCACTTCGCTATTGTTAATAGTATTATTATTGCTGAAACATAGGTTTTTGTTTTGGGTTTTTTTAAGAATTTTGATTTGTTATATTGTTTTTTTCCCCCAGAAGATAGTATACTTGTTGTAGTGTATGAAACAGACTAAATGGCCAGTAATGCTTGAACACCATATGTTAATTTATAACGTAATAATGTTGTTTATCGTGTTAATTGTGGAGATGATAATCATTTGTCTACATTTACATCATCACCCTAACCCTAGTGTTTGGACATGTCTTGTATTTTGACATGCTCCTCCAAGATGGTTCATGTTTCCTGTTTCATGTCAGGGTTGCTGTATGTGATGTGAGCATGTTGCTGAATTCACATTGTGATTGGATTTGGAAATCACAAGCAAGTAATCTTACCAGCGACATCAAATGTCCCCCCCCCCCCCCCACCCCACAAAGTGCACAGTAAACACTTTTTAAAAAAATAAAACATCATATTTTTGCCTGTATGACTAGTCAGTAGTCAGTTCAGTTTCATCTTTATGTATTAAACTCTTACAATGCACATGAAGATTACATTTTTAAAAAATATTTTCTTAGAAATTTAGTAAAGTTGAGTAAATCAGTTATGATATTGCTTGTATGAGTGGTCATTTAGAAATAAGTATTTATAGGTTTCTTGCTAACAGACAAGTAGCTCTACAACCCCAAAATCAGAAAAAGGACAATATGTAAAATGAAAATAAAAAACAACAGCAAAAAAAGTGTCTTAGATTTACTTTATCAAGTCAAGTCAAGTCAGATTTATTTATATAGCGCTTTTTACAATGGAGCATTGTCTCAAAGCAACTTTTTCAGTTTTAGATTATCTCCTAATATCTACGTCCAATCCCAAATTGAGCAAGCCTAGGGCGACAGTGGCAAGGAAAAACTCCCTGAGTGTTTTAGGAAGAAACCTTGGGAGGACCAAGACTCAAAAACGGACCCAACCTCCTTGGGCGGCGTAGATGATAAATCTAAGAGCGAACTAAAGTCATGGAGTCAAAGTTCGAATAAAATGTGAAGTATGCACATCGACATTAAGTGGCCCCGGTATATGGGCTTGGAGCTGGTGACGGAAGCAGCTTGAGTAGGAGCTACAGTGGGATGAAACATCATGTGTGGGGGCCGGAACTCTGCCTGAACACAGCTCGGAGAGAAAACAGAAAATGTAATTAGTTATTGATTAAGAGCACTGTGTCTATTAACAATCACTGATGCCATGTCATCACTGATGCCAAGTGTAGCATGAGACCCCGGCAAGCATTAGCTATAGCAAGCATAGCTAGAAAGAGGAGAACTGGTAGGAAACACAGCCAAGAGGGAATCACATGAAGACATTGGCAAACCCCACGGGAGCAAGAACATTACTTTTATATCATTGCAGACAGTATGAACCCCAAGACATGCATGTGTGTCTATTCAGCTTCAATTATTTCATTTGCTAATATACATCCATTTCCACATTTCAGGTCTGTAACACATTTCCCAAAAGTTTGGACCGAGACAGTTTAGGGCTAGTAATAAGGGGCAACTGTGAACGTAAATAGTGATTTGGTAGAACAGCAGTATCTACAAAAAGGCTGAAGCTGAGTCATGAGATCAAGAAGAAGGACCAGAAGAGGAAGAGAAAAGAAAAATGAGCGGAACGGTCAGTGCAAAAGGGGATACTTCAGCTGAGCGAGGATTTTTTCCCCGCCAGTCTGTCGAACAACTTCATGAGAAAATCATCAAATGTTTAAAAACAATGTTCCTCAAAGAAAGATTGGAATGACTTTTAGTATTTTGGTCCTCTAGTCTATAGCATCGTTTAAACATTTCAAAGAATCGAAGAATTTCAGTCCCTAAATAGGTAGGGCTGGTGATGTGGACTAAAATTTCGTATCTCAGTATTCATATATCTCATATCAACATGCACGATAAATATCCTCTGATTCATTACCAACCCCAAAGTCTAACAACACACCCCCCACCCCCGCATCATCAGACCCGATCGTTTGTTGAACTCTCACTTTCCATATCAGAATGGTAGCGTGTAGCCTAAAGTTTCAAATGTATTAACTTGTGGTCATGGCAAATTAGTCCCTGTATGTGATTCTCACTGTAACAAAGTTTTACTGACTTCATTAGGCTAGTATGTTTTTTTGCCCCTCACTTTTAATCAGTTTTAAATCAGTATTGCCCTTAACCAGTGGCCAATAAAGCCTGTGACCAAAAGATACTGTAGTATACATTTTTGGACAGTAACGTTTGTTTTTTTTATTTAGCAGCTGTATAAAGTCACCCTGTTCCACAGCCTGGGACAGAGAAACGTGTCTCTAACTATGGATAGGGCACTGGCTTTAGTGCTGCTTTTCTCATGTTTTCTCCTGTCAGAAGGCTCAGCACAGCTTTGAGCTTTGTAGCTGTTTTCGGGGCAGGAGAGCTGAAAAGGATTGAAACGGTTCTGAGTGGCAGCAGCAGTTCAGCGTGCTTCATATGGCACTTTTGTAGCGTGGTTGTAAAATGGTGGGGAAGAGATTAGTCGTGATCGAACCCGTTGTTTCTAACTTGTTTTCTGCATTCTGTACAAAATGCATTTTCCTATTGGCCTCATCTGACACTTTGAATCCAAAACATCTCCAAATGACTGAGCTACGTGTTTTCTATCCCAACAAGCTCTTCCGTTGGTCACCTCGTGTCTGTGTTCCTGTTTTCGTCTGAGCTTTCCAGGGCTTATGGTAAGGCAGTGGGGGGAGGGCGTTTACAGGAGCTGCGTCCCAATCCAGTGGCCGCAGTCTACGAAGACCCTTATGCGCTGCTGTGACGCAATTGTTCTTCACATGCCAGCCCCTGAACTGGGACGCAGCCCAGAGTGAAAAAATTGTGCAAGATGCAGGCAGAGTGAGGAGAATAGGCCAACTTCATTTCTTTTCGGCGAGTATATAATTATCCAATGTAAATGTACTGATTCAAACAAATATTGTCTCATTACCAAATCTCGTACGAAAATTCTATAGATTACATGTACTTGCATACATCGCCCAGCTCTACTAAAAAAAGGGCAGGAAAGGGTTTGAGCCTAAGCTGAACACCCGTGACCTGCAATTTCTCAGACAGCACTGCATCAAGTAACTACTGCCATTTCATCAATAGCAGCCGATAGAACTACATAGGCAAGAGATTACTTTATCACAACACACCTTTACCAGGTGCTACAATACACTGAGAAATGCCGTGAGGAAAAGCAGTTGTCGCGCAATAATCAGTTTTGTTTATCACTGTTTTTATAAGACATTATTCAGTAAAATGCATTAGATATTCAATACCTTATTGATAAAACAGGGGTGTCAAACTCCTTTTCACCGAGGGCCACATCTGCAATTGGTACTAGCCCCTCAAAGGGCCAGATGTAACTGGTAAGACAGTAAATGTAATGTAAATAAATGTAACTATTCCTTAACATATTATATATAATTGTTTAAGCAAACACAGTGAATACATTGCTGCACAAACAGAGTAGTATATGTAATTAACTCAAAAAAAAAAAAAAAAAGAGTCGTATATTGACGTGTATAAGCCCCTACCAGAAGCAAATGTAATTTAGAGGGGAAAGAAAGAGAAGTCGAAAATGTCAACGTATATTGTACTCTTTTGAGGACTGATACGGCCTCATAACACTAAGACATTCCGGTTTTTCCCCTTGAAAGCACAAACATGTATTCGCTTTGCCATCCTTTCCTGAAGCTGTTCTGCCATCATCTATGAATTTTTCTCTTTCCTGGACATTTTGGGAACATTTTTACCACTTGATGGAATAAACCAACCGCTGTCGTTTAACACTAATGTGGATACACGGCCATCCAGGGGCAGGATGCCGTCCACTTCGCGGGTAAAGGTAATCGATGTAATCCGTATTGGTAACGCAATGTGTTGTGGGAAATTTAGTTTATGGTGACTATACGCTTTAAAAGTAGCATAGACTCCATTTGACATACAGCCTTTTACGCTCTCGCGGGGCCTTGAGTTTGACACACATGTTGTAAATAAGCATTGTGTTATGATTTTGCCCCATCTGTAGTTTAATGTAAGATTTTTTAATCATGTTTAAGACAATGCTAAGCACTTGATACTATCCTGTGCTCAGTTTGGAACTCTGGCAGTGTGTGACATAGGGAAGTCTCATGGTGGGAGTGATGAGTGCTGGGAATGTAGTGCCAGAAAGTCATGGTTTGTGTACAGTATTAAGCATGTGTAAGGGTACCTGTGCTATGCGATGTACAACTGTAGATTAAAAACTACTCCCTCAGTTTACAATTAATATTCCACTTATGAGGGATTTGTCGGAATCTATTCCCATTTGTTTACATTGTTGAGTTCATGTATTGTGGTCCAGACGAATCAGTGCTGCAGATATTTTTTTTGGAAGAAATGGACCGCTGTGCTTCAGACCAGAAGATGCAAACAACCATTCCGACTTTTTCTGCAAGTCCAAAAGCAGTCTGTCATGTCATGGTTTTGGGAGTGGGCTTGGCAAAGGTAAAATGCGCTGCTTTCAAAGATTACTTTTTTTTTTTGTTTTTGTTTTTTTTTCCCTAAGGATGTCCATTAGCATTTTCACTTTTTTTTTATCATTGTCCTTGAAATCAAAAATATCTTTCTTGGTGGCAACACTACTGTTGCAGAGTATACCAATACTAGAAAAGTATCGCGAGACCTTGTCATTAAAAATGGGGTTTAGGGTTAGGGATTTTCCAATTCCTGAAAGAACACTGCAGAGAACTGCATACCATGAACATATGGAGCAGATGTGGCACACCAAGGGCGTTGCTGCTCACTTCTGCTCACAAATTGGCCTGGTTACAGTTTGTGAAAAGACAACACAAATTGTACTGTTCATGACTGGAAAACAATTATCTGGTCAATCAGTCTCGTTTCTTCCAGTATTGTGTATTATGCAAGGCATCATGTTTCATCGAAAGACCTCAATAAGCCTCAGTGAGGCTGCATTCAAGGTGTGGTTAACATTTAAAACTCATCAATGAAATCATTAAAGATCTAGTTAACTGCTAACTGCTGCTGCAATCCCAGATAGAGTAAAGGGTAATTATCCGTAAAGACCCTGCATACAAAACACTAGATTCTAAATACACCTTCACTGTGTTGAAAGGCCAGTAGTATAAGAGCTAACAATAAGTGTGAACTATATGCTTGAATCTGATCAGAATGTTACTTACTTCCAAACAGTTTCTTGTTTGGGCTGGAACAGAAGCTGCAGAGTGGTTTTGCCTGCAAAGGAATGGTCTCATGTTCTCATCCCTTAAATGACAGCTCGTCCAGTCATATTATTAGTCCATACCTTCACAACTGAAAACCAGAATCGCTCAGATCTTTGCTGATGATAAAAATGATATACAGGTAGACAAAGTAATGAGACCAAGACTACCAGGTGAAAATTGAAGTACTTGCTTCAGCTTCCATAAACTCATTTCCTTTCCTCCCCCTTCAAGAGCCTAACTCCACTTACTTGAGGAGGCAAGGAAGTCCCTCCTCCATCTTCATTTCTGGTGTTCAGTTGGGAGGTTCTCTCTGCAGTTCATAGAATACAGATAAAGCAACAAGTGCTGTCGAGCTTAATGGGCTTCTTGTTAGTCATGAAATTTTAATGTGATTGACATGTGTCATATTTATAGCCACAGTAAATCCCAATAATTGTTCACTGCACTTTCTCACATACTTTGGAGAAGGACATCTTGTTTTTCACATTGTTGTATCATTGGGATTGGACATCACCTGGCAGTGACAGTGTAATGGTAACAGACTACATGATACTTCCAGGATTTTTTTACTGCCAAAATCAGTATGCTCCTTTATCTACTCCTACTTGAACACTTGGCTTTGGCCCTGAGCAAAGTTCAGCTCACTTTACTGCCAAGGACTAAGGAAAATGTAATCAAAATGTTTGCTGTGTTTAGTAATTGTCTGGATATAAAGGCCAGCTTCTACTCCTGTCGGAATGATTACGGTGCTTCCAGGTACATTTATGGGGGAGACACTGAAGAAGTATAAGGGTCTTCCTCAAGGACCCAACAGTGACAGTGCAGAGTCAGTGCTGATGCTTTGAACTTGCTGGTCCGTACTCTAGTTCCTTATCCACCTGTGACACTGTGACGCCATACAGTCCTTATTGGTGTTTTATTGGAATAAAAGTATAGCTACTGATATGAATGTGACTAATTTCAAGATGAACATCTTGTTATTCCAGATAGCCTACTACAGTGGGGCAAAAGTATTTAGTCAGGCCACTGATTGATTGTGCAAGTTCTCCTACTTGGGAAGATGAGAGAGGTCTGTAATTTTCATCATAGGTACACTTCAACTGTGAGAGACAGAATGAGAAAATCCTACAATGTGATTTCCTGGATTTTTTTCCTCATTGTGTCTCTCATAGTTGAAGTGTAGCTATGATGGAAATTACAGACCTCTCTCATCTTTCTAGGTAGGAGAACTTGCACAATCAGTGGCTGACTAAATACTTTTTGCCCCACTGTATATCCTGTTTGGACAGATTTGATCAAGTCAGTAGGTCTCTGGATGTGCAAGATCCATTTGTTTGTCTATATTTACCTTGTCTCTTTGCTCTCTCGTAGGCAAAGTCATGTATATGTCACATGTGTGGTGCCCAATTAAGCCGGCTACACTCATGTCTCCACTGCGTCTTCTTTGGCTGTTTCACAAAGAAACACATCCACGAGCATGCCAAAACCAAGAGACACAATTTAGGTAAGCTTGTATAACTACTTACAAAAGATACAACTGCAAAGAGGAAACCTTTCCAATAAGTTGCTTTGCTTAAACATTCCAAGTACGTACAGAGCTAACAAAAACACACTGCTTTTCATGCTCACAAACACACTTAATATTTTAAATAATTTGCCCTGAAAACAGCAAGCATTAAACAAATAGATACTGTAAGTAACTTGGTGTGTTATAGTAGGGTGGCATGGTGGTGCAGTGGTTAGCACTGTCGCCGCACAGCTCTGAGATCCCTGGTTCGATCCTGGCCCAGGCTTCTTCTGTGTGGAGTTTGCATCAGTTTCCCTGTGTCTGGGTACTCCAGTTTCCTCACACATTCCAAAGAGTTAAGTGGTGTGTCCAAATTGCCCCTTAATGTGCGAGAGTATGTATGAGTGTGTGAGTGTAGGTCCCCTATGATGCATCGGCGCCCTGTCTGGGGTCGTTCCTCCTTTGCGCCCTGTGTTGCCGGCTAGGCACCGGCTCTCCCATGACCCTGACTAGGATAAGCGGATAAGAAAATGAACGAATGAATGAATGAAAGATGAGAATGTTATAGTATTTACCCTGGACACTGGAATGGCTGACTTTTTTAGATCCTGAGGACATACCCTTACCTTCTGCCAAACCATTAGAGGGGCATCAGTTCCCTTTTGTGGTGCAGATGATTTCAGCTTGCAGCTAACCCAGACACCCCCATCCACCCCCAACTAGTCTCTCGACTCTGATTCAAGCATGACTTGTCTAGTACAGTTACATTTTCTCTGTGTACATATGGGCTTTTGTTTTCAATAAATAAAACATGTGTTATTTGTGGTGTTGAAGAAGAGATTTTGGTAGTCATGTCACTAAAGTATTATGTAAGAAAAAAAATTGTAAAATAGTTGGTCTTATTTTTTGATATAGTCAAAATAATATGTAACTGAGGTAAATGAGGCTAGCAGGACATACACAGCAAATACAAGCCAAAACGTGTGATGTTCACAAGAGATGAAGTTAATAGAAAAGATCTAACACAACAGTAGTAGTTTGTTGTTTTCCATATTTTTGTCAATAACGAAAACCGAGATAGAGGTAGAGAATAACTATCAGGGAGTCTTTATAAATATATGCAGGTGTGTGTGTATATCGTTTGTATAGACATGTACAGTGGGGCAAAAAAGTATTTGGTCAGCCACTGATTGTGCAAGTTCTCCTACTTAGAAAGATGAGAGAGCTCTGTAGTTTATCATAGGTACACTTCAACTATGAGAGACAAAATGAGAAAAATTTCCAGGAAATCACAATTAAATTACAATGTGATCCAGGAAATCACATTGTAGGATTTCTAAAGAATTTAATTGTAAATTATGGTGGAAAATAAGTATTTGGTCAATAAATTTGGTTCAACTCAATACGTTTCCTGTAAGTCTTCACCAGGTTGGCGCACACTGTAGCTGGTATTTTGGTCCATTCCTCCATGCAGATAGATATATATACTGGTCCTTCTCAAAAAATTAGCATATTGTGATGAAGTTAAGTCTTTTCTGTAATGTAATGATAAAAATTAAACTTTCATATATTTTAGATTCATTGCACACCAACTGAAATATTTCAAGTCTTTTATTGTTTTTAAATACTGATTATTTTGGCATTACCGCTCATGAAAACTCACAAAATTAGCATATTTCATCCGACCATAAAAGAAAAGTGTTTTTTAATACAAAAAGTCAACCTTCCAGATTATTATTTTCATTTAATTCACTCAATCCTTGGTCGGGAATCCTTTTTGCAGAAATGGCTGCTTCAGGCGGCGTGGCATGAGGCAATCAGCCTGTGGCACTGCTGAGGTGTTATGGAGCCCAGGATGCTTCGATAGCGGCCTTAAGCTCATCCAGATTGTTTTGGGGTCTTGCGTCTCGTCAATTTCTCTTTCTCTCCACAATATCCCACAGATTCTCTATCGGGGTCAGGTCAGGAGAGTGGGCAGGCCCATTGAGCCAGTAATACCATGGTCAGTAAACCTTACCAGTGGCTTTGGCACCCACTGTGAGCGGTGCCATCTCGTGCTGAAAATGAACTCTTCCTCTCCATAAAGCTCTTCAGCAGATAGAAGCATGAAGTGCTCCAAACTCTCCTGATGCTAGATGCATTGACCTGCCCTTGATAAACACAGTGGACCACACCAGCAGCGACCATGGCACCCCAGACCATCACTGACTGTGGGGGTACTTGACACTGGACTTCATTCAGACATTTTGGCATTTTCCTCTCCCCAGTCCTTTCCTCCAGACGCGGGCACCCCCCCCTTGTTTCCTAATGACAATGCCAAATTTGCTTTCATCCGAAAAAGTTACTTTGGACTCACTGATCCCACATCCAGTGCCTGCTTCTCGTACCCAGGTCAGGTGCTTCTGCCGCCGTTTCTGGTTCAAACGTGGCTTGACCTTGGGGAATGCGGCACTGTAAGCCCATGTCCCTGGCACAACGCCTGTGCACGGTGGCTCTGAATCGGCCCTTCTCCACAATCCTCCTCAGGTCCGTCACCTCTTCTCGTGTGCAGCGGTTTCCTGCCACACTTTTTTTCCTTTCCACAACTTCCCAAAAAAAAAAAAAAAAAAAAAAAAACTGAGGTGCCTTGATACAGCACTCTGGGAAACAGCCATTTCGTTCAGAAATTTCTTTCTGTGTCTTACCCGCGGCTTTAGGGTGTCATGATGGCCTTCTGACAGCAGTCAGCGGCAGTCCTCCCATTATTTGCGGTTTGAGTAATGAACCAGGCTTTTCCATGAGTTGCAGGGTTTATAGTTTATTCGTGGATTCAGATGATTAGGTTACATAGCTCGTTTTAGAGAACCTTTGCATGATATGCTATTTGGGGTAGGTTTTTCAAATGACTGTAATTCCAAAATCATCAGTATTAAAACAATACAAGACTTGAACTATTTCAGTGTGGTGTGCAATGATCTAAATATAATGAAAGTTTAATTGTATCATTACTTAACGGAAAAGAATAACTTTATCACATATGCTAATTTTTTGAGAATGACCAGTGGTGTGTGTGTGTTGTGTTGTGTGTGTGGGTGTGGTGTGGTGTGTGGTGTGGTGTGTGTGTGTGTGTTGGTGTGTGGGTGTGGTGTGTGGTGTGTGTGGTTGGTGTATATATGTATATATCCAAAACCAAAAATCCGCCCGGTGTAAATACGTACATATTACACGGTGTATGTGTTGTGTGGTGTGTATATATATATATATTATATATATATATATAACATACATGCATCATATACACTGCTCAAAAAAAATAAGGTCCACAGAATGGGGGTTTGTTGCTCACAGCCCAACACTGTGCAGGATGCCTTGGCCTTTGCCAGAGAACACCAGAGTGGCAAATTCGCTACTGGCGCCTGTGCCCTCTTCACAGATGAAAGCAGGTTCCACTGGCACATGTGACAGACGAGTGACAGAGTCCTGGAGACGCCGTGGAAGCGATCTGCTGCCTGCAACCTCCTTCAGCATGACCGGTTTGGCAGTGGTCAGTAAGTGGTGGGGTTGGCATTTTCTTTGAGGCCACACAGCCCTCCATGTGCTTGCTCGCCAGAGGTAGCCTGACTGCCATTAGGTACCGAGATGAATCCTCAGACCCCTTGTGAGACCATATGCTTGTGCGGTTGGCCCTGGGTTTCTCCTAATGCAGGACAATGCTAGACCTCATGTGGCTGGATGTGTCAGCATTCCTGCAAGATGAAGGCATTGAAGCTATTGACTGGCCCGCCCGTTCCCCAGACCTGATCCGATTGATCACATCTGGGACATCATGTCTTTTGCTCCCATCCACCAACGTCACTTTGCAACCACAGACTGGTCCAGATTTGCGGATGCTTTAGTCCAGGTCTGGGAGGAGATCTCTCAGGAGACCATCTGCCACCTCATCAGGAGCATGCCCAGGCGTTGTAGGGAGGTCATACAGGCACGTGGAGGCCACACACAATACTGAGCCTCATTTTGACTTGTTTTAAGGACATTACATCAAAGTTGGATCAGCCTGTAGTTGTGTGTGACTCCAAATCCAGGCCTCCATTGGTTAAGAAATTTGATTTCCATCGATGATTTTTGTGTGATTTTGTTGTCAGCACATTCAACTTTGCACAGAACAAAGTATTCAATGAGAATATTTCATTCATTCAGATCTAGGATGTGTTATTTGAGTGTTCCCTTTGTTTTTTTGAGCAGTGTATGATACATTTCAATTGATGTCTTGATTACAACAATCACTGATTTCCTTAATTCAGTCATCTTTTTTCTTCCAAATAAGACATTTTGGTACATTAGAGTCAGCACTTCTGATATGAAATCAGATCTGACACAGTGCTTTTATACCCCCCCCCCCACTACATTTATTTGCTGGAGCAGCTTATTACAGTAGCTGAGTGCTATCTAACCTAAAGGAAAGTCTTCCTACGTAAAATTGCCCTGGACAAAATTTTTAGCAGTGACCCATTATACCAATCTTGCAATTTTTGAATAAGAAAATTGTTGTCCTAAAACAAGAAATGCCATAAAAACGTCATAGAAAATAAATAAATAAATAAAAATGTCATAGAAAAACATGACTTCTTTTTTCTGATACGTGTAGACCTCTAAATACTATTATATCAAGCTCATTATATCTATTTTGGGATACAGAACACTGATTTTACCAAAATAAAGGCAATTTATAAAAAGTGGAACGCTGTAAATATCAGGATTTATTGGCACCTATTGAGTAGTTAGAGTTGGTATCGGTATGAGCCAACACTTGGTTTTCAGATATCGATATCGGAAGTGGAAAACGTGGTATTGGTGCATCCCTAATGTATACTTCTTGGCCCCTTTGTAGTGACGTGATGTGCATGCGCAGTAACCAGAATAACCTTAAAAAATAAATATATATTTTTATTTGAACACAGCAACGCAAGTAAGTTGTATCATTTTTGTCAGGTTATACCAGCGATTCTAAACATGCATTTTAAATGTTAATTTGTCTTTCAGTTTCATATATTATAGGTCTCTCCCATTCAGAGATGATAGGAGTCTGGTCCTTGTATGGCTGGAAATAACTGCCCCGTAGTGTTTACCAAGAATGGTGAACAACTAATTTTCTAATGACTGTATTCTGCTGCTCTTCATCGTAACTGGACATTCACTTTGCTCCTCAAGAACCATTGTCAATTACAGACTAATTTCTCAAATTGCATAATGAATAGAAAACTGTTACATGTACATACATGTTTATTTACGTTTAAATGTGATTGTATGATCAATCGGTGCTGCTCCGTAAAAACAATGTCACATCAGGTATGAATGTCATGTTTGTCCCTTTTAACAAAAATTTTTTTGTAACCTCATTTAGTCACCAAACTCACCTCTCATCAAAAATAGCGAGGGTTTATGTTATAAGTTCAAAAACTGATAATGGGCTATACAGTAACTTCACTAATTAAGAGCGCATTTTTTTTGTGTGTGTGTGTTTTACATATGGTGGCTGCTTGACTTTTAAAAACCACTGTTTCATTCACGTTGCACTCTCTATTAGACACATCTACCATATTGCTTCTAAACCTGGTAGATGGAAGTCTGAGACAGTAGGTCATCTGTTGTTTACACAGTTTGTGTTAGCCTAAGCGGTCGAGTTACTGGCTTTTTAAAGGTCAAAGTCAAAGTCAAATTCTGATTTATTGTCATTCCCAACCATATACACAGTGAAACGAAACAACGTTCCCCTCCAGGACTTACGGTGCTACCTAGGGATTAATACTCTACAATACTATACAAATACAGCACTAGTTTTTAAAAAAAGACAAAAACAAAAAACCATTGCTTAAAGTGGCACGTGTTTGCGAGGTGTTCAAATTAATACAAGTTAGTGCAGACGTACAAACAGTGCGACAAGACCAACAGTGCAGGACAAACGCATAAGTGCACACAGAGAGTAGGATGACTAAAGGAATGGCCCATTTTAATTGAAGCACGAAGGAAAAACAATCAAATTGGCAATATTGTTAAATAAATGTCTCACATTACTATTGATAAGGATTGGGAACTCCTGTCCGCCCGTTCTCATCCCCTTACACTCAAAAGTCCTCTGCTGCCCCAACGAAATGGAGGACACTACATGAGGCAACGCTTTTAAGAAGAGGAGCTGGATTGTAATTGGAAATGTTTTTGATTCAAAGTGCAGATGAGAGCAGAAAAATGTATTCTGAGAGACTGCTGAAAACAAGTTCAAACAAGAGCACGATTATCTCTTCCACCATTTATGAAATCGCTACAATGCAATGTCCACAGTCAGACCTGGTTGTGTACAATGGAGGAATTCAAGACATTGTTACCCCCCAGGATGGGCCGACCACAAAGATCCTCCATATATATCTCGAATGAAAATATGAATAATCGAGATGTGAATCAGGTCCAAGGGATTTTAGTTTACCAATTACCATCATGTTCCTTTGGCCTTGAAGTTGTTGAATGTTCTCCTTTGCTGTTGGCGTCTGAGAATCATGAGGTGCCATCTTCGCGTCTCCGTGTGAAAACAACCCAGCCAGTGCGTTTTGTTTATAGGAGTCAAATGGCCGCTGTAACACATGGTGTTTGCCTTGATTACCATTCTGTCATCCTATGAAACTTGTGAATGGTTGTACCAATCGGTTTTTTATGTTGGATGTGTTTGTCATGTGTTTATTAATGTTCTAGAGCAAACATTTACGAGTTATTTAAAGTATTCGACAAAATTATGGGTTTTATCATGCCGGCGGAAGTGCAGACTCCAAAGTTTAACCATGTTCCAGAAACAATGACTTATCGCTGCTTGAAGCACTGGAAACTGCCACACAGTGGAGATGTTTATGTGGTGAGATGATCATTATTTCAGATTTTTTTTTGAAGAAATGGCAGGATTGAGCCAAAAAGTAGAGAATATAAGCAACATAAGCGAAAATCTGCCTTCAAGCATCTTTCAGGACATCCATGCATTTTTTCAACAGCATAATACTGCATAAGCCAATAAGAAAACCGTTAGGACTAAAATATCAAATTGTTTCCCATAATTTGTTTACAAACTGCTTTTGTACCAAATCAGATTTATAAATCACCTTAGACATTACCTGTTTGGAAATGTCATTATTTTGTTTGTTTTTTTTTTACCTCATTTACTAGCCTTTATTTTCCCCTTTTTCCATTCCATATATATTATTTTTTTCCTGTAATGTCCTTGCAGGCCCGAAATGTCAAGAATGGAATGTTCATTATTAGCAATGAATGAAGTGCCCGGAAAAAAAACGGAAATATTTTGTATGCACTGATTAAAAGTGAAAAAGGAACCCATGGGGTTTTTTTGTTGTCTTTTAATTTTTTTTCTCCGTACCGTCCCAACTTTTTCGATATGGGGTTGGGTAGCCCATCCCTCTGTACAGAAACAGTTTCATACTTGAGTTTGGGTTTCTCAAAGGAATGTTTCCACAATGCTTCTGTTGGATAAGGGCAGACTTAATCCACTCCAAAGCATAAAATCTATTCTTCTTTAATCGTTTTTGGTAGAACGACTTGTTTGCTGGGGTCTTGCTGTGCTGAATGGCCCACATAATTTTAATATTCAGGTCACTGACAGGTGTTTACATTTTCCTTCAGAATTTTTGCTCATATAATTTAGAGTTTCATCATTAAGCACTGATGGCAGCCTCCTGAAGCTCTCCTGGCCCAATTGCAGCAAATCGCCCCCAAAATCAGATCAAATACGACCTGCAAGTGTTTTTTCTTTGTCCAACATAACACTTCTCTTTAAAGCAAAAGAATGCTTTTGCCAGTCGCCGTCTGGGTTGTCCGTTGCCATGTGAAGGGCTGCCGGGTTCTTTTTGAAAGCAGTGGCTATCTCCCTCCTTGAGAGTCCCCCTTGTTCCCTAGGTGAACTCCTGAGCATTTCACATTATTCATCTGAGACGTGCTTGTTGCTTGAAGTTGCCTTGGGTTCCTTTTGTGATCTCACACCTATTTACACACCTTTCTCTTAGGTCATTGTTGGTTGAACAAGTAACAGTGGTCTTAAATTTCTTTAATTTGTACATGGTGTCTGGCTCCAAATTCTTTATAGATGGATTGATCTCATTTTTCGGCCTGATAAGCATCAACAGCTATTTTTGTGAGGCCCTCAGAAAACTCCTCTTTTCATGCCATGATAAATAAACATGTTGTGAAGATCAAACTTCACATCCCAGCTCTTAAAATACAACAGGGCACCCACTCATGTCTGATTTTCATCCCACTGATTGAAAACACATGACTCTAATTTCACTTTCAAATTAACTGCTAATCCCAGAGGGCAACATTGTTTTGCAGTTCACAGATATTTAATATTGGATTGTTTTCCTCAGTAAATAAATATTATATTTTTTTATAATTATAACTTTTTTTTTTTTTTAGTTCTCTTTATCTTCTTTTAGGAATTGTGAAGAAGTCTGATGTTGTAGGTCCTATTTATGCAGAAATATAGAACATTCTATATAGAACACAACCTTTCAAGCACCACTGTATAGTGGGAATATGAATAACAGAAGTTCAGGTTGTTCGGTTCGCTTATGCTTTTTGATATTGTTAGTTGCCTTTGGCTGTCTTTGTGACACCCTGTGGAATTTAATTATGCTCTGTTTCTCAGTGTTGCATTCCTTATAGGACCCAGTAATGCATATGCAGTTTCCCCCACCCCAAATGTTACATACCAACAAACTGTCAGGTTTTTAATCCTTTCTCCCATTTTGTCAATCAGCTATAGATCTTTTGTATGGCGGAATATACTGCTTTGTGTGCCAAGACTACATATATGATAAAGACATGGAACAGATTGCCAAAGAAGAACAAAGAAAAGCATGGAAACTGCAAGGTAATCTCTTTTGGAAATCACTTCTCCATTTACTTTTATAATGTGGTGTATCTAGGGTTAGAAAGGACCAAGGCAGTAGTGGAGTATTGCAGATTGGGTTATTTGTTATTTTATCTTGAGAAATAAGCTGGCATTAGTGAGGTAAATGAACAAAAACTAACTGAGCACAAATTAACTAACACCAGTCCGCTGCTGTGCATAGTGCGTGCGGGGAAAAAAAAGATGATGCCATTACATTACTTCATTGTTTATGCGACGAACGCATTTATCATGTGACTAAACTTGAACAGTGTTTACCTTAATTGTGTGCTTTTTGCTGTAAAAAAGTAGAATTGCCTAGATTAGAACACTTTGATGGAAACAGGATAGCTTTGCTCCTGGACGTAAAGTCAGGTGTGCTTCTGTCATCAGAAACAGCTTTTTCATTGCGTTATGCAGGTCTACATTACAGGTTTATTTATATATTTTCCATGGGGACTCTGTAGCCTATCCCTGGAGAATGCATTACGCAGGCCTAAGCGTGCCATGTATGAGATGCCAGTCCATCGCAGGACTGGGTACGTTTTGCTGTTGCAGCACTGGGTTCCCCTCCCTCAGGCACAGCCAATGAAGTCTTTAATCGCAAAGATTTATATGACAAGTGGCAAGTAAAATATTAAAATAGAAAAGAGAAACTCTGTTGTTTCTGAGTTCAAACAAGCAGATGAAAACTGGTAGTGGGTCTCCCTATGTGGTGGCATAAGCCATTATTTTTGTCAGTATGTTTGCCAAGATGTTAAAAATTAATTTTTTCATTATGTTAAATTTGGACTGTGTCAAACTTTAGATATTTGGATGCAGTCTTATTTCCTATCTTTATTTTCTTTAGTGTTCAGAAAGTCTTCCAATTGTATGAGAAATACAGTGTAGTGGGCTATGTATGTTGTCTAGCTGTGTTACTGTTCCCAGTGCTTGCTGAATTGTAGGTATTGGAGAGAAATATGCGACGTGGGAACCTACGAAGCGTGAACTAGAGCTGCTTCGACATAATCCCAAACGACGGAAGATAACCACCAACTGCACCATAGGTAGTATTCTGTCAGAAATCCTCCTTTGTGCATGGGTCTGAGTGCTCCATAAAAAAAAATATATTGAAAGTTTTTGGCCTTTCTTTGCTCACTCTGTAGTGTACTTGCAGTATACTGTACACTGTACTTGTACACTCGCCCGCTATATCAATCTAATGGGGCTTGATTTTGTGTAAATTCTTATAAATTTTGGGACAGGACATTTGAGGAAGATGCACAGTGCATTTGGAAAAGTCTTCAGACTCTTTCACTTACTTAAAACGTAAAAATACTTAAAGTATTCCTAATCATTCTGCTCTCAATACCCCATATTGACAACAGTATTTCAGAAATTTTTCCATTGCAAATTTATTGAAAACGGAAAACTAAAATGTTGCTTTGACACTTTACTTAGTACTTAGTTGAAGCACCTTTGGCAGTGATTACAGCCTCTAGTCGTTTTGGGTTTGATGCCACAAGGTTTACACACCTGGATTATGGGATTTTCTGCCATTCTTTTCTGCAGAACCTTTCAAGCTATCTCAGGTTGGATGAGGCCATTTTCAGGTCTCTTCTGATATGTTTGATTGGGTTTAAGTCAGAGCTCTCACTGGACCACTCAAGAATATTCAGAGTTGTCCCCAAGTCTATCCTGTGTTGAGTTTGTCTTAAGCTGTGTGCTTAGGGTCATTGTCTTGTTGGAAGGTGAACCTTTGGCCCAGTCTGATGCCCATAGTGCTCTGGATCAGGTTTTCATTAAGAATATCTGTACTTGCTCCATTCAGTTTTCCCTCAACCCTGACCATGAGCCAGTCTCCCGTCCCAGCTGCTGAAAAACACCCCCAAAGAAATGAATGCTTCCACACCATGCTTCACTGTATGGATGGTATTGGGCCAAGGTGATGACCAGTGTCTGGTTTCCTCCCGACATGATGCTAGGATTGAGCCAAAGGTTCAATCTTATTTTCCACTCAGACCAGAGAATCTTGTTTCTCACAGTCCTTGAGTTTGTCACTCGAACTAGTCTGGTAGTCTCCTCTGACCGCTGGAATCAACAAGGCATTTCTCCCATAGAATTGCCTGTCTGATAGTTTTCTCTTTTTTTGGACCATCCTCTGTAAATTCCTACGGATGGCTATGACTAAAAATCCCTAACATCCAGTTTCGGAAAGACTCAGTCCATCTAAAGAACCACACATTAAAAGTCACTTAAATGGCAACAGCAATAAATCTACGTGCGAAATATATATATTCCGAGTAATGATTAACTCACGATATTCGGGGTGTGTCTTACCAGAGCGAAAAACTCACCCCCAAAAAAGCTCTGTTCTTTAGATTGCAGATGGCACAATAAAATCTGTTTACGTTCGGCAACTGTTCATTCATCTGATTTGTGTAATTTGTGTGCCCGACATACACCTTATAGTAATGAAAGCCTTCATTCTTTATATCTATACTATATATATAATATATTATTCATATTCCGCCTGGTTTTAGTGTGATGGCCTCAGTGGTCTTCATATAATCAATTCTGTTTCCGGTCCACCGCACATGAACACGCAGTGGTTTTAACTAACTTCATAATTCAGTTCAGTTCATAATTTAAAGTGTCAGGCAACTGGATGTTTGTTTTTGAGACGCGTTTCAGGGTTTGTTTGCTGACATGATGAGAAGGATAACATTATAATTTCAGCCGATTCTGTCCCAACTTTTTTGGAATGTGTTGCTGGCCTACAATGGTGGACGGAATTTTATCAACCATGAAATTAATTTGTGCCGTCGTTGGAACGGATCAGTTTTCACAGGACTCTCGATGGCGAGAAATCGGCGTAGATCATTTATAAGCCTTGATTTATCCTGTGCCTCAATGACTCTATAGAACAGCATGGCACGCTGTTTGCTGTTGGCAGCACCTCCACGGTGCGCCGGTGGAGACACCTCCAAGGACCAAATACTCCACACCTACATTGGTAAAGGGTGGCTCTGTACTCCGGCGGTCCACAGGAAGGTCAGACATTTTTTGCTCAGCTGTCCTACCTCGGAGCTTCTTACATGGAATACACTTGTACAGATGTTTTGCAATGCATCTCTTGGCCCCAACGATCCAAATGCCAGCTGCGTGTATAGCTCCTTCTGTGAACACCCAGCCTTGATGTTGCACTCTCTCATGGTATTAGCTGATGAGCAGAGTACCAACGTGACTTCGACCAGGGATGATGAGAGGGTGCTTCTCCTCTGTGGAGAGAGATAACTGGTTTAGTCTGCCTCCGATTCTCAAGAGTCCATCACCATCGAGGACAGAATCCAACTTCCTTAGTGGACTATTATTCAAGATTTCTCTCTCATGCTTCAAACGAGCTACCTCGGAGCGATACACTTCACCTTGGGTGCATCTAATTATGATCTGTTGTGCTTTTGACAGGCTGTCAGGTGAGTGGGCTTTCAAACATTGATGCCAACCTCTACATGCTGTGTCCTGTTTTTTAGTCTTGGCTTTGTTGGTTTCGATTTCTGGAGTCAAATACGACCCGGATTTGATCTGGCTTGTGGGGGTGATGCACTCCAAATATGGGGAGGTACCAACATTCTTCGCCCTTTGCAAGAAGTGGAGCCAGCTCTGCATGATCTTGGTCAAAGATCCGCTGCATAAAGAGAAAGAAGTGCTGCTTCATCTCAGTTTTTCTTTCAAGAGTTTGACAAAGAGAGTGAAACCAGCTCAAAGCTTGCATCCTGTTGTTAGGCAAACATGTTCTTGATGTGCGGAAGGATAGTGGGGCTACCCAGTTGTTCCCTTCATCAATGAACATCTCCTTATCCATGAGCTCGATAAACTGTTTGTCCTCAACAGAGAAAGCAACCATGTTATCATGCTCCGTGTGTAGAAAAATCCTACTGCCCTGACTCATCCTCGGTACATGGAGCTGGAGGAAAGGTCAACAGTAAGCTTTGTACATTATGGGAACAGCGAGACCTCCGACCATTCTCTGGGAACTTCTCTCTGAGTGAGATGGTTTGGGCAAGGTGTGAAGTAAGAGTGACGGCCATTCTCAAGAACCTGAGTTCGAAATACTCTTGCATCTTTAGGTTTGTGAACTGCACCTAGACAAGCTTCGCCTATAATAACCCAGCCAAGGTCCAGGCGCTGGGCATATGGTGCATGGTTAGGGCCATTGCGTTGACCTCTCACCTTGTAGAGGTCAGCCTGGATCATTGCGGATGTAAGCCTCTCTGCGGATAAAGTCAGCAAAATAGGCGAATGGTGGGAAATGCACATTGTGATGTAGTTTAAAATTGCTCCCTTGAGCGATCCATTTCTCTTGGAGGCCAAATGGCAACTTCTCCATTATGGGGTTCAGGCCTCTAGCAGTGTCAAGATGGGTCAGTCTAGGTAGAGTGCCTTCGTGCTTTGCAGATACTATCTCCTGTAACAGGTCACCAAGTTCTCAAAGAGGAGTGGTCGAGGAAGTAAGGGGAAAAGTCTTGGGGGATAGCGGTTGAGGTGCAGATGGGTACTGATAAGAGAGGGGGGGGGGGAGCACGAGCGTGGTGTGGCAACACCCACACACGACCCCCACCACCATGGTAAGAGGAGAGGAGCAGGGAGGAAAATAGATGAGGTGGGTTGGTGGACGGGAGGGCTGTAGGAGAATGGGGTGAAGGTCGCATGTATTGGGAGGTAAAAGTGTGAAAACAGGTATGAAAGGCGAATAGGAAAAAGGAGTGACGGGAAGTAAGAGGTAGCGAAACAGAGAAGGCGGAAGAGTGTTCGGTGGGGGCAAAGGGAGATGAAGAAGAGCAGAGAGAGGCGGGGGAGGGAGGGGAAAGTTAGCGGAGTGCGGAGTCTGATGGGGGTGAATACTTGGGGGGAGGGAGCTTATCGTTAGAGGGAGGATGCAGGGGGAGGATTAGAGTGAACGGGGAGGGGATGAGATGAGATCGGTAAATGGGAGGGGGTGAATAAGAGAGAGGGCGATTGATGGGGTCGGGGGGTGGGAGTGCGGGATGCCGCGTGCAAGGAAGATTGGAGTGGAGTAGGCATGGTGCAAAAGAAAGGGAGGTAGTGGAGCGATGTGGAGAAGATCAAGAATAGCTGATAGCAACAGCCATGGAGGGATGGCCTCTGGAAAAAGGGGAGGAGGCCGGGGAGTCTCGTTTAAAGCGGTGATGGAACAAGTGTGGAAACGGGGGGATGGAAGGCGAAGCGGAGTTATTAAGAGTTGAACAAGAGGCTCGACAATTGAGGGAGAAAGCACGGTTGGATAAGAGGGGAATGTTAAAAAGGGAATGAGGAAACGGGTTGTGGAGGATGAGGGGAGGAGGCAATTTTGCGCGAAGGATGTACGGGGGAGTGTGTAAAACAAAGACGAAAGGGTGGGTCGGGCAGGGAACTTGTAGTAGTCTGGGTAAGAAACGGGGGGGGAGTGGGGCGGAGATAGAAGCGGATAAACATCCGATTGTTAAAAGTAGTGGGAAAAAGCAGTGAGTGCCTACGGGAAGAACGGAGGTGTGGGGGAAGAAACGCAGGCAGGGAGAATGCAGCGAGTAGGATGGGCAGGGGGTCCAGGTGGGGGTCGGAGATGAAGGTCTAAAAGGAGGAAAGGAGAAAAGGGGGATAAAGGTAAGGAATCGGGTTAGAGAGTATGAGGGCAGAGAAAAGGTAGGATGGTGGGGGGTGTGTAGGGAGAACGGAATCGGAGACTGACAAGAAACGAGGAAAAAAGAGTGGGATCCTCAACAGGCTGGTAGGTAGAGTTGTAGAGTAGGGTTTGAGGGAGGAGATGGATAAGTTGAAGGGAGCACGGGGGTAGGGTGGAGGGGGATAGAGGGTATCGAGAGGAGAGAGTGAGGGGATAGTAAGGCAGGGGGGGCGGAGGGGGTATGAAGTCAGAACATATGAGAGATAAGAAAAGCGGAGGAAGGATGGAAGAGTATTAAGAAAGAGGTGATGTTTGGGATGGGTGGTCACCTGGAGAGGAGAGAAATTGAGAAAAGACGCAGGCAGAGGGAGAATAAGGGAAGGGGTAGGAGAGAGGGACGGAATCGAGCTATGAGAGGGAGCAGGGGGGAGGGCCTCTAGCCCCAAGTGTCAAGATGGGTCAGTCTAGGTTAGTAGAGTGCCTTCGTTGCTTTGCAGATTACTATCTCCTGTAAAAGGTAACCCAAGTTCTCTGAGTTTCTTGAGGGTCCTTGGATACTGATTTTTGGGAAACTTTTCAATCTGTCGAAGAGCACCTTCTCAATCATTTCTGGTGATCCATAAACAACACGCCTGAAGTCGAGTCCATGCCATTCTTAGGCCCAAAGCCGGATTATTGAGGTGGAACCAGCTTCAATCCTCGTTGGACATGTTCTCGGACTTTGGTCCCAGCCACTTAATTAGCAGATGAAGCTCCTCATTGCATAAGTGTCCTGTTCCCTCGATGGTGTTTAAGAAACTTGACTTCCATGACCAGTAACATTCAGGCCGATCATCGTATTGGTAAGACCAGAAGTGGAGCAATTTCACGCTTAGCAAGAAATTACCAACATCGTTAAAATCCTGTGCTATTGATCAAGGAAGCTTTGGAGCTTGTTAATGATTAGGGTTTGGAGTGGCGGATGTAACCATTTAGGATGCAAGCCATGAAGGTTAGTTTTCAGGATGTGGCTTAGTTATGTTAATGCCATCTCTGGTTAAGTTGGAAACTGGCACTATTAAGTGCAACGGATTCAGAGTGCTGAGGTTGACAAAGTTCTGAATCCTTGCTCTAGGGTCAGAAGCCTTTTTAGAATGAGACTTCACACAAAACTTGCCGTTCTTTCATGTGGAGACTGAATTGGAAGAGATGCGCTTCAAGCTCTGCTACCTATCCTTGGCTCTGCTAACAGAAGATTCAAGAGCTTCAGCTTCAGCAACTGCAATTTCTTTCTCCAGACTTTAGTGTAGCAAGCGCAGAATCCATTCGGGCTTTCTCTAATAATAAACCATTTTCCTTACGGTAATTACGGAAAAAAAATACGGTAATGTAAATTATGGTGGAAAATAAGTTCTTGCGTCAATAAATTTGGTTTCAACTCAATACCTTGTAACATAACCTTGTTGGCCATGACAGAGGTCAAACGTTTACTGTAAGTCTTCACCAGGTTGGCAACACATTGTAGGCTGGTATTTTGGCCCATTCCTCCATGTAGATCTCTCTAGAGCAGTGATGTTTTGAGGCAACACGGACATTTTCAACTCCCTCCACACATTTTCTATGGGTTGAGGTCTGGAGACTGGCCTAGGTCACTGCAGGACCTTGAAAAATGCTTTTTATGGAGCCCACTCCTTTGTTGCCCGAGCGGGTTGTGTTTGGGTCATTGTCATGCTCGAAGACCATTCAATGATGGAAGAAGGTTTTGGCTTAAAATCTCACGATACATGGCCCGCCGTTCTTTCTTCCTTAACACGGATCAGTTCGTCCTGTCCCCTTTGCAGAAAAACAGCCCCAAAAGCATGATGTTCCACCCCCATGCTTTTTTGTTTCACAGTAGGTATGGTGTTCTTGGGATGCGACGTGGCATTCTTCTTCCTCCAAACATGACGGGTTTGAGTTTTGCCAAAAAGTTCTATTTTGGTTTCATCTGACCACATGATATCCTCCCAATACTCCTCTGGATCTCCATATGCTCTCTGGCAACCTTCAGACGGGCCTGGACATGTGGATGGCTTAAGCACGGGGGCACGCCTGGCACTGCAGGATCTTCTTTTTGAGTCCCTCTCGGCGTAGTGTGTTACTGATGATAGCCTTCTTATTACGTTGGTCCCAGCTCTCTGCAGGTCATTCATCAGGTCCCTCAGTGTAGTTCTGGGATTTTTGCTCACTTGTTCTCATGATCAATTTGACCCCATGGGATGAGATCTTGCGTGGAGCCCCAGATTGAGGGAGGATTATCAATGGTCTTGTATGTGGCTTCCACTTTCTTACAATTGCTCCCACGGTTGATTATTGACACCAACCCTGCTTGCCTATTGTAGATTCCACTCTTCCCAGCCTGCTGCAGGTCTACAATTTTCTTCCTGTTGTCCTTCAACAGCTCTTTGGTCTTGGCTATGGTTTGAGGTTTGGAGTCTGACTGTTTGAGGCTGTGGACCAGGTGTCTTTTATACAGATAACGAGGTCCAAACAGGTGCCCTTAATACAGGTAACGAGTGGAGGGACAAGAAGAGCTTTCTTAAAAGAAGAAGTTACAGGTCTGTGAGGCCAGAAATCTTGCTTTTTTTGTGGTGGGACCAAATATCTATTTTCCAACATGATTTACAATTGAATTCTTTTAAAAAAAATCCTACTATGTGATTTTCCTGGTCTTTTTTCTCATTTGTATCTCATAGTTGAAGTGTACTTATGAAAAATTTTTATATATTATTTTATAAATAATATATATATTAGATATATATAATAGATAAGTATATAATATATATAATATATATATATATATATATATCCTATATATATATATATATACACACTCACTCACTCACTCACTCACTCCCCTTTACACTTCAGCAAGAGAAAACATTATGACCGGAATTCCAAGTTCTTCTAGAGTCTAAAGACTTCATTATGTACACCTTGCTATTACCAGTTTTATCTCCAAAACTGGCTTATTTCTCATGTCATAGTTTCAAAAAGGTGCTGGGAAACTTTCATCAGAGATTTGGTCGATAATGATATTGCTTCATACAGTTGCTGCAGATTTGTCATCTGCAACATACAAAATAATCCTGTTCCACCACCAAAAAAGGTGATCTCATTGGATTGAAATCTGGTTGACTGTGGTGGCAATTTGAGTACAGAAACTTCTATTGTCATGTTCAAAAACTAGTCCGAGTTAACATGAGCTTTGTGACGAACATGTTGTCTCAGTTTTTCTGATGTGGGAATTGTATTACCAAGTGAATACACTGCCTTTGTTTCATTGGGGCAAAGGGAGGTTGTTACCACTTAGTCTTTCTAAAATGTTTGTAAGGTTTGGATAATAATGAGCAGAGATTTACAGCCTTTAAAAAATTAACTCCACACAATTGTACCATTTTCCATAGGTGAGTGAAAGTAACCTTGCAGTCAGAGGCTAATTAATTGCTTAAAAACATATCTCTGTCTTTCTTTCTCTCTTTCAGGATTAGGGGCTTGATAAATCTGGGGGCAACACCATGCCTTTATGAAACTTGCATTGTGCCAGGCGTTAACCACACACCCCCACTGTTGAGGGACTTCTTCTTGTATGACAGACACAAGTGTGAGATGCAGGCCAACTCCTGCCTGTTTGTGTTGGAGATGTCTCAGCTCTTTCAGGAGGTGAAAACAAGTGCACACACACACACACACACACACACACACACACACACAGTAAGATATAACGAAGAGAATTGTATTTGCATGCACTTAAATAGTGTGAAGTAGTAATGATTTAGTTAATTCTGGACTGCATGACTCATTTAGTAATCAGAGGCCATTTTCATAAAGAGTCTTAATAACGAGTAAGTAGCTCCTAGGGACTCAATTCTTAGAAAAATTTTAGAATTGCATGAGTTTTTCCTTCTAAAAGTTATGAGTAGATCCTAGTAAAAGATGAAAGTCATTATTAAAAGCATCTTAACCCTTATCCACTCTAAGTCTTGAGAGACTCCTAAGTGTGAAAAACTGGCAGGAGTAGGACTTTTTAGGAGGCTTAGGAGTTCTCTTAAGCAAGAGGTTTTCTCCAACCACTGAGTAACCAGTATTAACCAAATGCTGCCCCATTAGATTGTGCAGGAATAGTGTTTGTGGTTGACCTTTTTAGAGATGCGCCAACATGTAACACCAAATGAAAGCTACATATGAACCAACCCCACCAGTTTTTAAATAGATTAGACACAACAGCAATCATACCTGAAAATGGCAGAGCTGCATTTTCTCCAGTTTAAGGCTATCCAAGAGTGTTTAAGTGGGCTACAGAAATGATCAGCATTGTAAATACACTGGTAATTAAAACAACAATGTGGGTAAAATATTGCAGAAATAGCCTATGCCTCTCATCTAAAAGGCATTATAATGGGCTATACAGTATTTTTTTATTAATAGAGTGTGCATTGTGAGTGAGTGAGGACGGGTGACAGCCAATCACAATCTTCAAAAGAATGCGTCCATACCTAGCCAACTCCACCTCCTCACTAAGATAACAGCTTTTGTGTTCTCCTTGCTCAGAGTTGCTCTCAGATTCTCTTCGAATCACTCTTAATCTAAAACATCAAAGAGTTTTTAGTCTAAGTTAAGAGCTCTCTAAGGGTGTATGTGTGTACTCACACTGGGCACCGTTGCCTGAACTGGGCCAGAGTCCGAAAGGGGAGGGGGGACAAACGCGCTCGGCCCGCCACTCACACTAGCCTCACACAGAAACGCCTCCGGCGCGTTTTCGTCATGCTTTTGTCATCACCATGCTCGCTCACACAGCACAACTTCAGGTTGTTACATATGAACCTTCTTTGCTTCGTTTTGTCGCGCTGTGCAGCTGCCTCCGTAAGCACCAGATGCCGAAAAAATAGTTCATCAGTGCATTTATTATAAGGCTTATTAGGGCTGTGTGGTCAGCACGCAAGAGAGAAACAAAAAGTCACATAGTACGTACAAGCATAAAGTCCGCCAGTTTAAGCCGAAATACAGCGCATCGCATAATCAATACACTTATTTATAAGGCTTATTCGGGCTGTGAGTCCGGCGCCAACAAATAGAAATAAAAAAGCCATATATAGGTATAGCATAGAATGCAATGTGCAGCGAGAGAAGCCGGAAAACACTGAGCTGGCATTATCAGTACACTTACTATAAGGTTTATTAGGCTGTGTGTTAGCGCGAACAAAGAGAAACAAAAAAATTCACACATTAAATAAATATTAAATACAAGCAGGAAGTCCGCTGTACAGCACGATAAGCCGAAAAATACAGCGCGTCGCATAATCAATGCACCTTATGTATTAAGGGGCTTATTAGGACTGTGTGGTCAGTGCGCCATAGAGAAATAAAAAAGCCCTGTATAAGCAGAGAGTCCAATGTGCAGCATAAGAAGTTGGAACACAGTGAGCTGCCATTATCAATGCATTTATTAAGATGTTAATGTATTAGGGCTGTGGTCAGCGCGACAAAACGAAAGCAAAGAAAGGCACCAGAAGGTGTTATTACCCGATCACATATGTACAACAATGAAGTGCGCTGTGCTGTGTGGGCGCGTCTGTGAGACGAAAGCGTGCCGGGAGTGCGATTGCACTCACACTGCAAACGTACCGTGCTGGAGTCCAGCGAACCGCGCCCCGGCCCAACTATTTCAAGAGGGCCCCAGTGCGATTTGTGAATCGGCCCCGGCGCGATTGGGAGCACTCACACTAGCCAAACGAACCGCGCCCGGGCGCGATTGGTTCGTATTCGAATTGCCTAGTGTGAGTACACCCTTAGAATCTTTATGGAATATGCTCCAGATTTCTTTATAGTGCAAGACAAATAAAGTTCCTCAGTTGCTGTATCCAAGGATGCTTCTAACCTTTTCACTCCAGAATTATTTTAGTGACGCAAATACTATTTCTGTGACAACAACTCAGTGGAGACACTTCGTGAATACTTATTTAAATAAGTTAGCTGTTATGTTTTTTTATTTCAAAAACATTGAAAAATCACATAAAAAGCAGTTTTTATTGACAACAGATTTTGTATCCTACATTCTCATGGGGCATCAATAGGACTGAAAGGGTTAGAAAATGTGTGAACAGCAAGACATTCAGGCCTTATTAATACATTACAGAATAGATTTTTATTCATAAAGATCTTCAACCGAGATCTAGTCTGCATCGGTTAAGCATGGTTGGAGCTCAAGTGAAGGCATTCCAGCATCTGAAAGCAGATGTTTGGTTACATTTTTGGATTAAAAAAAACATTGACTTTAGAGAAAATCTGAAAAGACGGACAAAAGCAAAGCTGTATGTAAGCTTGTTCTTTTCTGTAAAAACGTTCTAACTGTAAAATCTGTCTAAACCTTAACTATAGTAAATCTATCTTTCTTTCTTCTCTCTCCTTCTACCTTGGCCCGGTCATCACTCTCCACTTTTTGTGTCGCTCTCCATCCGTCATTTCGGTTTTAAAACACCTCCTCTACAGAGTTTTTTACAAACTTCATGAATTTTGAATGAAGCAGCAGAAAACACTGACCAAACAAACCCCTTCCACTAGAGAAGGCATTTGCGATGATGAAATTACCTTCCAGTCCCCCTTTTGCCAAAACAGTTGCCTCAGGCTGTGGTAACCTTTATATGAGGGGGATATGTCTGGACAGCATTGTTGAAAATAATGCCTTCTGAAGCCTTATTAATGTCCCAGAACCATGTTATGTTTTATCCAGATTGTAACATTCGAGTGAAGTGGCCATCCAAGCACAGAGGGTTGGGGTTAGTTCTTCATGTAAAACACCATAATTTCAGTAATGATAGGTTTAATGTCCTAGTACAAATTATAGAATTAGTTCTCTGAAAATCTGTTTTCATATCCATATTGTAATTGCAATATCCCTAATTCAATCATTATTGAATCGAAACGATTCAGGATATCAGTGGTGATACCCAGCTCTAGTGTTCACAACTTCTGGAGTTGATTTCTTCTGTCTGAATTTTTTTTTTTTTTTTAATTTTTTTTTTTGTAGGGAATCGGAATAATATTTAATTGTACTTGTTGAGAATACAATAACAGCTTTAGTTGTATGAGCTTGTAGTTTCCTGTTTACATTCCCATTGAATAATGTAAATGATGATGTAGGACTGAATATTTATGTGCATGTACCATATAAACTCATTATCTCGCCCACATCTGTGTCATGGCTATTACTGGTGAGAGGTGAGTTTGACTCAACAAGGTTACAAAAAAAATAGACAAAGTAACATACATACCTGATGCTGACAAGTGTTTTACTGAGCAGCCCGCTTGATCACATAATCACATTTACAATGTACGTAAACATGTACAGTTGCTATTCATTTATGCAAATTTGAGAAATAGTTTGTGATTGACGATTGTTTCTGTGATGCGAAGCACATGAAGTCCAGTCAAAATCATTATAAGAGAAGTCGGTTCACTTCTCTTCTTTGAATCGGGAGAGACCTATATATCCGAAATTGAAAGATAAATTAACGTTTAAAATGCGGATTTAGAATCGTTGGGTTCAGATAACAGAAAAATATGATTATTTTTTTTAAAGGTTATTCTGGCCAACACTTGCTGCCGTCCTCTCCGACACATTTACTGATAACGATGATTGGTTCATTCTAACGACTGGGTGGGGCTTCTGTACTACAGTCCCATTCATATTTCAACCAGTTGCCAGTGTCCTCCTTGTATAACACCGCTGATAACAGACAGGCTGTACATCATCCGGCGTTGCAAGTTTAAAGTAGGATAAAAGTGCTACCTACAGTTTTACGATTTTAAACTTGGTGGCTTAGCGGGGTAGAATTTCATTGCTGGCAGGACATTTGTCACAATTTATGCTTGGCGAGGGCGAGAGGTGAGGTTGGTGGCTTTGAGAGGAAAAATGCACAGAAGGAAATCTGTCTTGCCATCACAGGTGGTGAGAAATGAAGTTGGCGAGATAACGGGAGGCAGGATAACTAGTTTAGACTGTATACATGGGGGGGGGGGTGTAGTAATCAAGCAGACCAGACAGATAGGCAGGACTCAAGCCATGAAGTGATTTAAATGTAAGTAATAGTATGTGTATGTGAGGCTCAAAGGACAGCAGAAGATCAAAAAGGACAGCAATATTATGAACAGAGGCAGAAGGGAGGACCGAAACATCATCAATAAAAAGGACAGGTTAGAAAGAGATGAAAAGCTAATTTTGTGCCAGTGCAGAGAAGTTCTGTTTTATGGGTATTTAAGAGAAGATAGTTTTCCCAAAGTCAGGAATGGATTGTTAAGACACCTAGTGAGACAGTCTGGGGGAAAGGAATCAGATGGCTTAAGACTGACATAGACTTGAGTGTCATCGGCATAGCAGTGAAAGTTCAAGCCATAATGGCGGAAAATGTTACCAAGGGGAGTGATGTAGACGATGAATAATGGAGGCCCGAGTACTGAACCAGATACATGGCTCCCCATACGAACAAAATAGTGCCTATCAGTTAGATAAGATGTGAACCATGCTTTACATGCTTTACATTTACATTACATTTACAGGTGCTTTGTATTCTTGTTAGTAGACAAAATCTCATGCTAGAACAAATAAGCAGTAGCCCAAGAACACAATCCAGGTAGATTTAATATGCAATTGCATTTTCAGTCTTCATTTAAGTGCTGAGTAAAGAGGTGAGTTTTTAGTTGCTGTTTGAAAAACCATTCGGACATCCAGTAGAAGTTCATTCCACCACCTGGGTGCCAGGACAGAGAAGAGTCTTCATAGTTGTCTGCTTTTAATCTTGTGTGGAGGAGCCAACCTCGTGTCTTGAAGGGTACGAGGTACCATGGTTTGATTAAAGCCTTTAGGTAAGATGGTGCTGCTCCATTTTTGGCTTTGTAGGTGATACAGGCAGCAACGGAGCCAGTGAGAAATGTAGCAGTGGGGTGAGAAAAGAAAACTTGGGTAAATTAAAAACCAGGTGAGTCGCTGCATTCTGAATTAGTAGCAGGGGTCTGATTGTACGCATTGGAAGACTGGCAATGTTTTGATTCAACAAGAGACTGGACAACCACCTGGGTAGCTTCCTGGGTGGCTTGCTTTAGGTTATTTGATCATGCGAAAGTGCCCCTAGTGTGAGAGTGTGTGTGTATGAGTGTGAGTATATGTGCCCTATGATGGATTGGTACCTTGTTTAGCTTGTTCCTGCCTTGCTGCTTTGACCCTGTTCAGGATTAAGTAATGAATGAAAGTGTATGAATGAATTAATGATGTGCTTCTGTGTAAGCCTCTTGAGGTGATGGATTAACTTTTTCAACTGTTTTGAAAGCATTTTAAGGATTTTTCAGATGCAAAGGAAATGTAATTAACCAGTAAACAACAGATTTTTATTCATGATACCACTAGCATAAAATCCATCTGTAAACGACAGCTGAGCAGTACATATTTCTGTGTCAGAACCGAGACCATACATTCACCATACATGTCTCCACATGAGCATGTGAGAGACCAATCAGTGGTACTTTGCTTAATATTGCCCCCTTATCAATGCACTGAAACCCTTGATTTAAGGCCTAATTTAAGGTATGTGTACCCCTAAAATGTTGATGCTGCACCTAATTTCTTCTTTCAGTAAATTTATTGTTTGACAATTGCTTTTGTTGAAGTTAGTTGAAATTTGTACCCTTAATCACATTTTTCCTGCTTGACCCTCTGAATTACCCATAGTTATGGGTTGTATCTGTAATTCTGCCTTATTCACAATCACAAAAGCCACTGTGGTAAGTCAAGACAACTTTATTTCTACAGTGGTTTCAAAAAGAAGTATTTTTTTAGCCTAGACTTAAAAATATAGTGTCTGAATCCCAAACTAAAGTTGGGATTTTATTCCATTGCTGGGAATAACTTAAACCTTTCTCGCTGCTGTTTTTTTTATTTTATTCTAGGAATTAGAAGTAATTAGTCTGATTTAACAATTTAGTATTTAGCCCTAGTTGTAATACATTGTTTCAGTAGTATCATCCGTAAACATCCATATCATCCAGTGATTCTTAAGAGCAGTTTGCAATTAGTATCTGCCTCAAACTGCTGTCTGTAGTCTTTGTGTTAGCACATCTGGTGAAATGTTGCTGACCTAACAACAGAATTTCAAATAAAGGCCATGTTTGGTCTGGCAATAAAAAAAAAAAAAGTTAAAATGGACAAAAGGACACACGATTTTAAATAGTGGATGACTGGAAAAGAGTATTAACTTGAGCTCTGGTAATTTCAGACAGAAATGCTGTACAAGCCGGTTGCAACTCTGGAAGACCGTTGAATTTCTTTAAAAAAAAAAATACAGACAGCCAGAACACTGCCTGCCTACAAATCTGTGATGGGTGCAAATGGGGAATTATTTCACGAACATAGAATTTGATGTAAAGAAAAGTTTAATGAATGAATAATAGAAAATTATGGATTCAGTAATGCGTATAATATCTGACCTATTTAATAACTGATTAAAAAGGTTTTGATGGTGTAATCGCCATTTTTCAGAACTGCTGTAAGTGTGTATTACCCATATCAGAGGACAGAACTCTTGAGTCTTTTTAATTAATCAGTTGAAAGTAGCCTCAGAACACACTGGAATTCTGTGACCAGTTTGTTTCCTCTTTTTCCTCTCGTTTTCTTTTCATCCTGCTCTTTACAATTTTAAACAGTGCCTTTGTTCTACCAGGCCTTGGGTTATAAAATATGTGAAGAACTTGTTAGAAATATGATATTTCTCTTAGTTTTATTCAGGCCATCGCTCTCCTCACATTCCCTTTCGGTTGTTGCACCTGGTGTGGACGCATGCACGCCATCTGGCTGGCTACGAGCAGCAGGACGCGCACGAGTTTCTCATTGCTGCACTGGATGTACTACATCGCCACTGCAAAGGTACACACTAAAACACAAAGTGATTCCAGATTTCTGCTGTACTTTGTGATATAACAAAAAACATCTAATATAGCTTTTAATCACGTCATCTAAAATGTAAATTTTAAGCAGCTATTGTGAATATTGCAATTTTTGTTGGGATTTTTTGTTATTACATTAAGAATTGCATACAGGACTTATGCACCAAATTGTACATAGATGGTTAGTAAATAGCCTGAATAAGGAATACTGTAACAAGGTAATTGAAAAAGCACAATTCTGTGACCAAGATTTCTACGACTAGCGTTGAAGTTCCAACAGAGAGAAGGTAGAGTGCAATAATTATTCACAGATCCAGAGCAAAGACTCCAATCCAGCTGAGCAAGTATTGACCAGATGTGAGCCTATCAGGGGCTGAAATAGCAAAGAGCTTGGACTAGGTAGGAGAGGGCACTGGAAAGCAAGGTGTCATGGGTGGACATCTTGGATTTCCAAGTCTATGGCGTCCTACTAAGCACAGCGGACTACTTTGTGTGGCAAAAGGAAACGGCATTAAAATGTTATTTTTCTTAGTTTATATGCAAAAATGATTAAAAACAGTTGATGAAATTTGCTTTCAACAGTTAATGCTCTACATCAAACAAATTCCTGTTTCCTATGCAGTGGTGCTAGAAAGGTTGTGAACTCTTTAGAATTGCATAAATATGACCTAAAACATCATCAGATTTTCACACAAGTCCTAAAAAAGATAAAGAGAACCCAGTTAAACAAATGAGACAAAGATATTATACTTGTTCACTTGTTTACTGAAGAAAATGATCCAACATTACATATTATTGAGTTGCAAAAGTATGTGAACCTCTAGGATTAACAGTTAATTTGAAGGTAAAATTAGAGGCAGGTGTTTTCAATCAATGGGATGACAATCAGGTGTGAGTGGGCACCTTGTTTTATTTAAAGAACAGGGATCTATCAAAGTCTGCTCTTCACTACACATTTGTGGAAGTGTATCATGGCACGAGTGAAAGATATTTCTGAGGAGCTCAAAAAAGAGTTGTTTGATGCTCATCAGGCTGGAAAAGGTTACCAAAACCATCTCTAAAGAGTTTGGGACTCCTCCAATCCACAGTCAAGACAGATTGTGTACAAATGGGGGATCTTCAAGACCATTGTTTATACCCTCCCCCAGGAGTGGCCGGACCAACAAAGATCACTCCCAAGAGCAAGGTGTGTAATAGTTGGCGAGGTCACAAAAGGACGTCCAGGGTAACTTTCTAAGCAACTGAAGGCCTCTCTCACATTTGGCTAATGTTAATGTTTCATGAGTCCACCATCAGAAGAACACCGAACAACAATGGTGTGGCATGGCAGGGTTTGCAAGGAGAAAGCCACTGCTCTCCAAAAAAGAACATTGCTGCTCGTCTGCAGTTTGCTAAAGATCACGTGGACGAGCCAGGAGGCTATTGGAAGAAGGGCGGTTTTTGTGGACAGATGAGACCAAAATAAGAGTTTTTGGTTTAAAGTAAAAGGTTATGTTTGTAAAAATGAAAACACGCATTCCAGCGTAAGAACCTTATCCCATCTTGTGAAACGTGGTGGTGGTAGTATCATGGTTTGGGCCTGTTTTGGCAAATTGCTGAATCTGGGCAGGGACAGTTTGCCATCACTGATGGAACAATGAATTCTGAATGATATCAGAGATTCTAAAGGAAATGTGAGGACATCTGTCCATGAACTGAATCTCAAGAGAAGGTGGTTCCATGCAGCAAGACAATGGCCCCTAAGCACACAAGCCGTTCTAGTCAAAGAATGATTACAGAAAAAGGTTAATGTTTTTGGAATGGCCAAGTCAAAGTCCTGACCTTAATCCAACTTGAAATGTTTGTGGAAGGACATGAAGCGAGCAGCTAATGTGAGGAAACCCACCCAACATCCCAGAGCTGAAGCTGTTCTGTACGGAGGAATGGGCTAAAATTTCCACCAAGCCGGTGTGCAGGGACTGATCAGGAGCTACGTTTAGAAACATTTAGCTGCCAGTTATTGCTGCACAGGGGGGTCACACCAATACAGTGGGGCAAAAAAGTATTTAGTCAGCCACTGATTGTGCAAAGTTCTCCTACTTAAAAAGATGAGAGAGGTCTGTACCGTATTTTTCGGGCTATAAAGCGCACCAGGTTATTAAGGTGCGATATCAACGATCGGCTGCTAAACAGGTCTATGTTCATACATAAAGCGCATCGGGTTATAAGAACGCATGAAATGAAACAAAACTCTTTAAGTTTTTTTTTTTTTTTTTTTTTTTTTTTTCCTGTCGGAAGCTCAGTTGGTCTTTTACCTGGTGCAGGGCGTCTTCTTGCTTCCTCCACTTCCGTACCCATTGATTCGTTAATGTTGAATTTCTCTCACAGCTGCTCTATGTCCATGTTGTACTGCGTGAACTGATAGCGTTGAGTTTGAAATCCGCTTCGAAAATGATGAAATGAATGAATGATGAATGAATGCCACATACCCTAATGCTGAAGCACATACCATATTACTCCGCTATAACTCTGAACTACGGTTGCCGTTAGCTTCGTAACTTACTTGTAACTAACATCTTTTTATCGTACAGAAAGTTGGTACGATTTTTCTGTACGATAAAAAGAAATTTGGGATTGAGCCAGCCCATGCAGCTCTTGGTCGACACTAACAAACAAGCCAGTGTAAGTTTTTTTGACAACTTGGACAGGGTCATGGCAACAGACATTTTGGTAGAAAGTTAAAGGGCAAAACCTTACATCCAAGAGAAACAATGGAAGTAGAAAAAAGGTGGTTGATGATGACGTTCAAGTAACTTTAAATGGTTACTTTGACAAGGAAAGTGAAAAATTAATATGAAAATTTCTATTTATTTATTCGTCCTCTGCTGAAACTTAGAAGATTAAGGGCATTTCTTTATTAATTTGTAGCTTTATTTTAACACTCTGTCTGTTGTTTTATGTGCTTTGCTACCAAGGAGATGACAATGGGAAGAAAGCCAACAACCCAAATCACTGCAACTGCATTATCGACCAAATCTTCACTGGTGGCCTACAGTCTGATGTCACTTGTCAAGTGTGCCAGTAAGGCCTGTGTGTTAGTGTGTGTACTTGCCTTTCTATACTTGTGAGGGCCTCATGTGCTCATAATGAAATCCCGTAGCTTTGACTTGTGAGGACTTTTTTTCTTATATCCCAGATAAATGTGCAATATGTATGTAAAAGCTGTATTTCACCTCTGTGGTTTGCAGTGGTTTGTTTTTACTAAAATTACACTATCTGATTCTCAAAAAATTAAGTATGAAATTGTATAGTACATATTTCACACACATTGTCATTTGCTGAATAAATGATACGTCTAGTTAATTTTTTAACGATGTTCTTTTTTTTTTTTTTTGACGCCATAAATCACTATTTTCTATATGCTACATACAAGTAGCCTCTAATTGGAAATGTTGTTATTCCCTAAAGTCGTATACAATTTAGGACACTTTGCTTATACGTTTGTGTGACAGCAGATTTTGTTGCAGAAACATCCAGTTTTAACATACTTTTTCTTTAACAGTGTCTCATACAGTTAATACTTTGCATTAACAAGGTATCACTATGGTAATCAATGTTGTGTTTCTTGTGTTTATAACATTTTTACAAAGTAAAGGCATTTTGTTGAAGCTTATGTGGTTCAGTCATTTGGCTATGTAGTGCTTTATTGTCAAATATGAACCATATATACGACATTTTAAAAACAAGTACATTTCTTTTCATTGCAGTGGCGTGTCCACAACAATAGACCCTTTTTGGGACATCAGTTTGGACCTGCCGGGTTCTTCTACTCCATTCTGGCCTCTCAGTCCTAGCTCTGATGGAAGCATGGTGAATGGAGAGAGCCAGCCAGGTGGCGCTACCACACTCACAGACTGCTTACGCAGGTACACCCATGGACTCGCTAAGTTTGTTCACCATACAGTTAAACAGCTCTATAAAGGAGCATTTTCAGCTGATTTTTTTAAATTACGGTGTATCATGATTGCTTATTATTTTGGGGATATGACCTAGAGTTACAACATAACTAACTGAAATCTGACTTGATCAGATATCATTTCAGAATTTCCAACATCAGAATCAGAAACATCATTTGTTTGCCCAGTATGTTGTTCTTTCGATGTTTCCAGATTTCACAGTAGCTCTCAATAAACTTGAATACATACAGACAGAACATCCAAGATGCAATATACAGTAGTGTGCAAAAGTTTAGGGCAGGTATGGAAAAATGCACAACACAAAAGGTGTAGGGAAAAAGCACAAAAGAGAAATCTAAATCTAATCAGTACTCTGTGTGACTGACCACCCTTCAAAACGAATTCTATTCTATTCTATTCAAAACGAATTGCCTTCAAAACGAATTCTATTCTTCTAGGTATAATTACACACAGTTTTTGAAGGAACTTGAGAGTCAGATTCTTTCAAACATCTTGGAGACTTAAGCATAGATATATTGTGGATGAAGTCTGGCTCAAGTCCTTCTATTTCTTCTTGTAATCCCAGACAGACAGACAGATGTTTAGATCAGAGCTCTGTAGGGGCCATATCATCGTCCAGTAATCATTGTTCTTCTTTATGCTAGATAGTAAGATGGTTCTTAATGACATTTGCTGTATGTCTACGGTCATTGTCCTGCTGCAGAATAATTATTGTTTTCCGAGATATTATTATTATTATTATTATTATTATTGTTATTGTTGTTATTATTATTAGGTTGGCTTAAAAAAGCCAACATATTGTTTTCCTAGATCTTATTAGATTGGCTTGATAAAGCCAACGTTATTTTCCAAGATCTTATTATATTTAATTAGGTTGGCTTGAAACAGCCAACATATTGTTTTCCTAGATCTTATTATTATTATTAGTGTGTCGCGCAAGCGACACATTAATTGTTCTTCCAAATATTATTTTTATTATTATTTCACCAAATTTTCTGCACGCATCTCCTACTTAACTTGTCATAGCTCTGACACTTTTTCATAAATCCACACTATTTTATGTCATAGCAATCAGCAAGGGGTCCTCTCCCACAAAAGCTTTTCAGATAAGCGATCGGTTAATTATTTTTGGAGTTATGACCGTTTGTTTGAGAGGTCTGACACAGAGATTTTATGTTAAACGTGGCTGCGGAGTTGACAGACGTTGTCTCTCCCTCTCTGTCTCGCTCGCTCGCTCGCGCGCGCGCGCGCGCGCACACACACACACACACACACACACACACACACACACACACACACACACACACACACACACACACACACACACACAGGCCACACCCACAGACAGAGAGTAGCTCTCATTCAAACAGACCGGCTTGCTGAGCTGAAGTTGCACCCATCAGTATGGAGTGACGTCACTATCTTTAAAACCCGGAAATACGTGAGAGGTCAAGGCTTGATCATTACTGGATCGCTATAGGAAATCGGCAGGAAACAATAATATAGAGATTCATATAAAATGCAGTAAAGATGACAGTAGATGCATCATTAAAGCTAAAATGAAGGATAAATGGCAAAATCTATGGGCACAGAACAGACTGGAAAACTAATATTAAAAGTACCGTTGGAAACGGCAGGCATGTAACTCAGTCAGTTTTAGACCTACCGTTTTGTGGTTCAGCAGGCTTGGTCCCGTGTGCACCCTGAGGTGACTACCTGGAAAACCAATGACTACAGTAGGTTTTCGACCTACATACTCGGTCCCTGATGCACGTCGCAGGGGCATGCACCGCCGGAATTTTGGTTTAAAACTGCCGTAACTCGGTCAATTTTGGAGCGACAAAGATGAAATTCGTCATGGTCGGACCTGGGCTGACCGAGACCCATCTTATCAAACTTTGGACAGATTGCACTCTTTGATCACTTTCTATCACTCTTTAAATATCACTCCATTCATTCTATTTTGGAGAAACTAGAGTGCGCCACTTTTCAGTGAAAATCCAGTAATGCACTTTTAGCTAGAAACTCCATTTAAACTGCAAATGGTAGAGATACTTCCCCTTCATAAATCTTCAAAATATTTAATCGGTAAACAAATTATTTTTCGAGTTATGATGATTTGTTCGGGACTAGGTATTGAATTTTTCCCATAGAACCCCATATTAACTTCAGCAACTCTGATTAGGCTTTTTCGAAATTTTCATGTTTATTTAACTTGTCGTGACTCTGACACTTTTTCTTCAATCCACACTATTTTATGTCATAGCGATCAGCAAGGGGTCCTCTCCCTCACAAGCTTTTCAAATAAGTGATTGGTTAAATATTTTGGGAGTTATGATCATTTATTTGAGAGGTCCAAAATCGCTTGAAACTGACATTTTAGGGATTTTTATTAATTCACTTTTCACTGAAGAAACTTGTCTAAAATCCTTATACTTTCATCTAGAAACTCCATTTAAACTTCAAATGGTAGATACTTCCCCTTCATGAAACATCAAAACATCTCATCGTTCAACAAATTATTTTTTTATTTATGACGATTTGTTTGGGACTAGGTATTGATTTTCCTCTGATTAACCCCCATTATAATTGCCTCAACTGCAATTTGGCATTTTCTAAATTTTCCTGTGTTTTTAACTTGTCATAACTCAGACACTTTCTCATCAATCCACACAGTTTTTTGTCATAGTGATCAGCAAGGGGTCCTCTCCCACACATGCTTTTCAGATAAGTGATCAGTTAATTATTTTTGGAGTTATGACCGTTTGTTTGAGAGGTCTGACGCAGAGATTTTCAATTAAACATATGGCTGTGTGGATTTGAAATGTAACTGTCATTGTCTCTCCCTCTGTCTCTCACACACACACACGCACATGCAGGCCACGCCCACACACAGAGCAGCTGTCATTCACACAGAATGGCTTGGATCAGCTCTTCTGGCACCTATTAGGTATATTGTTTGCATAGTAACACAGAGGGCACAGAGGTACCTGGCAGGACAGTTTTTGCCCTACAACCATGAAAATCAACAGTCTTGTCCCAGGTACACTGAGACTCTGCACCTGATGCCATTGGGGCCCCTGCATCTGAGGTGACACGTGATGCCCATGGGACCCCTCTGGACCCCGGCTGGGCACTGGGACCCCTGGGGGGTCAATGACTCAGTCAGTTTTTGACCTACGGCCACGAAATTTGGCAGGCTTGGTCCCAGGTGCAATCTGAGGTGATGTGATTCCCATGGGGCATCTCTGGACCCAGGCTGGGCAATGGGGCTGCTGGCGGGTCAATGACTAACTCAGTCAGTTTTCCACCTACAGCCACGAAATTTGGCTGTAGGTTCAACCTGAGGTGACATGTGATGCCCTTTGGGCCCACGGGTAAGGTTGCATTTTCAAGCCAACCTCAAGGTGGGTTCAACCTCAAAGTTTGTCCACGGACTTTCGCCATCTAGTCTTTAATTTATTCTTTTTGTCCAAATTTTGAGGTACGGTCACGAAATTCGGCATGGACATAGAGCCCATACGGGAATGGTGTGCTTTTGCTTTTGGTGCCAGTGGGACTTTGAGGACTAAAAGTCCAAAATTTTGCCCATAGGAAATAATGGGGTTTCGGTAGGCTTTGTCCCGGGTGCGATCTGAGGTGACATGTGATGCCCATGGGGCCGCTATGGACACCGGCTGGGCACTGGGGCCTCTAGCGGGTCAATGACCGTAACTCAGTCAACTTTTGACCTGCGCCCACGAAATTCGGCAGGCTTAGTCCCAGGTGCAATTTGAGGTGACATGATGTCTATGTGTCCCCTGTGGACCCCGGCTGGGCACTGGGGCCTCTGGCGGTTCAATGACCGTAACTCAGTCAGTTTCGACCTACAGCCACAACATTCGTCATTCTTGGTCCCGGGTGGAATCTGAGGTGACGTGATGCCCATGGGGCCCCTGTGGGCTGGGCACTGGGGCCCTTGGCCGGTCAATGACCGTATCTCAGTAGGTTTTTGACCTACAGCCACAAAATTGGCAGGCTTGGCCACCGGTTTAACCTGAGATGACATGCAATGCCCTTTGGACCCATGCGTAAGGTCACTTTTTCAAGCCAACCTCAAAGTTCGTCCACGAACTTTCGCCATCTAGTTATCTCTCTGTATTTCAGAGCATGGAGGACACCATTAATCTTGATTGAATTCTTAACTCTTAACTTGCTGAAATGCAGTCCCAAACTTGCAAGGATCTTTCACCATGCTTCACTGTTGTCTGCAGACACTCATTATTGTACTGCTCTCCAGCCCTTTGGCAAATATTTAACCTTTTGACTCATCGCTCCTGAGCAATTGCTGCCATTTTTCTACACCTCCATTCCTCTTTCTACACTTCTGTTCCCCACCATGCATAGGTGATTGATTTGGCCTTGTTTACATGTCAAAGATGTGGCTTTTTGGGTGTAATTCTTCCATGGCCCACTCCTGGCCAGACTTCTCCGATTAGATGGGTTTACCTGGCTCTTGCTAGTTTCTTCCAGTTGTGAGTTGATGGCACTGATGGACATCTTAAGATTTCAATGGGAAGAAAGCATGATGTGTCTTTCATCTGCTGCACTAAGGTTCCTTGGCCAACCACCGTGTTTCTGGTTATCAACATTGCCTATTTGTTTGTGCTTGAACGGAGCTGAAAAGAGCTTGAACAGCGCATCATGGAACCCAGTCTGCTTTGAAATTTTTGGCCGAGTGTCTTGTTGCTGTGCTCATTCTTGCCATACTGTTTGGCCTGTGACATGTAAATTTGTCTTCCACAACCTTACCTTTGAAGCAGAGTTTGGTTGTTCCTCACCCAGTTTTATTTCAATGTGTTGTTTTATTCACAACCATTCACATCTATAGCACACTGTATATAGTGCCTAAATCATTCCGTACAGTAACTCCCCTAGAGACGAACCAGTTCCATTCCGTTGGCTTGCATGTCCAAAAGTTCTTATGTCCAACATATTTAGCCTAAGCATCCAGCTTATGAGCCTCCAGCACCTGGTCTCACTTACTTTCATATTAGTGTCCATTGTTATGGCACACTGCTTCTTGTAGTGATCATCACTGCTTTTATGCTTAATACCAGACATTATGGGATTAAAATACCTCAATATTTCCACAAAAAGGAGACATGTACTGTACACAGCCGGGATCACGATTGCGGTCCTCCCAGCATCCATCTCTCCTTCCACGTCATCCCTGCGTAGTACGTCACCTTTGTTTACGTTCTGACTTTCTGATTTACTTCAGCTGTTTCTAGTTCTGTCTCATTCAGTTATTTAAACCCCGCCATTCCTGTTTGCTGCGTTTTGGACTGTTTGTGGAGTCTGTATGCCCAGGTTTTATTTTGCACTCAGTTCTCCAGTGTTTTTCAATTTCTTAATAAAGGTTTGCTTCGTAACAGCTTCTAGTGTTCATCTCCCACTTTCAGCCCAAGAATGACAGTCAGTAACACAACCACTTCTTGGTAAAACCTGTTTACGACTGAAACCCGAGTAAACAACAAAGTTCTGCTCACCTCCGTAAAGTGGTAGAGATGTGAACTAACCGCGCTGACGCATCTTGAAATTCCACAACAGGTTTTAATTTTGTTCTTAGTTAAATTAATGTACATGTTTTACACAAACACACTCGAATCTTTGAAATTTTTATCATTGGACTTACTGTATCTAATTCAATATACCTTCATATTAAACTATTATGTTTTTTAACCTCAGAATATTGTCCATCACACACAACTACTGCTGTATGTGTAAACTTCAAGACTGATGTATTCCTGCACTGCAGATTTACTCGACCTGAACACCTGGGCAGCAGTGCCAAGATCAAATGCAGTGGATGCCATAGTTACCAGGAGTCCACAAAACAGCTGACAATGAAAAGACTCCCAATAGTGGCATGCTTCCACCTCAAAGTGAGTGTCTATGCTTTTTCTTGCCTGTTTTTTTTCAGTATTTTGAGCCTATAGTCCTGAACTTTTCATCATACATATTCCTCAGCGGTTTGAGCATTCTGCAAAGCTCCGACGGAAAATCACCACATATGTCTCCTTTCCATTAGAGCTAGATATGACTCCCTTCATGGCCTCCAGGTAAATAAAACATTTTGTAAATTTTCAGATTTTTTTTTATATAGATGCTGTCAGCCATATGTTCTTTCTTATAGTATTCAGTCAAATGTTTTTAGATGTTCAATGTTTAGTTCATGTATTTGGCCATGTTATTTCTAGGCCATGATCAGTCATCAAGCATATCAGAAATGCTTTTAAAGGAACTCACAAATCAGAGAATTTAGAAAGCAGAGTCCAACTCTCAATGCTAGTTTTGTAATGTAGAACTTTTCCTGTGTATTTCCTACCTTTATTCGACAACAGAGAAGTTACATTATCATGTTGTACTTCAGGGTTTTTTTTTAAAATTCTAATTATGATATAGGCTCCAACAGCTAGTTTATCAAACAGAAGTTCACATGACCTAAACATAACCTCAAGTTCATTAGAAAAACGTGAATCGCCTTATGTTAAATGTTTTATCACTTTAGTATTTTTCCACATTATTGCAGTAAATATATTTCCTCTTGATCATTTTGCCCAGAACACAACGTTAGGAGTTATATGAAGCCTTTTTGCAGCTTTGCCTGCAGAGATCCTGTGTTCCACAGCCGCATGCAGTGTGAGCAGGCACACGGATTCTTAAATAATTCTCTGGAACAAATAAAGGGAATTGTGTAACCTTGATTACTTTAATTCTGAATATAGGAGAAATTATTTCTATGTGACTGTTAGCGAGGATGAATAGTAAGCTATTTTATGTGTTCACAGTAAGGAAAGTCGAATGAATGGACAGTACCAACACCCAGTAGACTCATTAAACAATGATAACAAGTAAGTGAAAGATCATGACTAGACTTGTTGTCTTTGTCTGTTTTAGTAATTGCTGAATCTCAGAAATTGCGTGGTTACATTGTCTGTCTTTTTCCAGGTATTCTCTTTTTGCTGTGGTAAATCACCAGGGCACCCTGGAAAGCGGCCATTACACCACATTCATCCGTCAGCATAAGGACCAATGGTTTAAGTGTGACGATGCCATTATCACAAAAGCCAGTATTAAGGATGTACTGGACAGTGAAGGGTAAGTCGCTTTAATTAATTACTAGTGAAAGTAAATTCCTGCTACAGCAGTAGATTTTCAAATATGGCAGCACTGTTTTAATTGTGATGAAAGCTTTGGCAAATGTAATCAGATGATTCAGTAGTGCTTTTTGTTGACTCTACCATACTGAACTGTCTGTAAACACCAAAAAAAAAAAAAACCGCACCCTTATACAAATGTCGGATGGATATAGAACCCGGCATGCAGTTATGTCTCAGGCAGATATGTAAATGATTACAGGTGTGGTCCGACTGGGTCTTGCCAGAAAAGGGCATAAAACGTTTCCCCCTCGCTGCCCTATAAAAAGTCTCTCAGATTCTACTTTTGGGTAGTGTACCTCTTGCCTCCACAACACAGTCAAAGACATTTTGCCCAGATGACTTTTAAGGGGATGCATTATTGGACTGAGAGAAGCAGGATGGTCTGCTAAATGACATAAATGTAAATGGTCGTTTCGTCGAATTGCTTGCCATCTAGGCTATCAAAAGGAGCAGGCCGTATACTCCTAGCCAGGGCCCCTTCTAGGAATCTTCAACCCGGTCTTTTAATTCTGCTGGTTACATCGGACAGCGAGCTTCATCTCAGCCACCTCCACCAGCAACACTGATTGTGGGAGACTCCTAAGTGAGGAATATTAGAAGTTCTGCTGTGGTCCACTCGGTTTCAGGGGCCAAAGTTGCGGACATTCTTCTACAAGTCCCCTTTTTGCTGGAGAACTACACCTCAGTCCAGAATGTGATTATTCACACTGGATGTAATAATATTATTTAATAACTGCGATCAGAGGTCGGAGGTCCTGAAACGGGATTTTAATGGCTTGTTTAGATTTCTTGAGTCAAGCGGAAAACATATTTTCGTCTCCGGACCCATCCCGAGTCTAGGACGAGGAATTGGACACTTTAGTCGCACCTTGAGTCTGCACAGCTGGCTCAAGGAGACCTATTCTTCACGAAAGCTTGTTTTTATTGATAATTTTAATTTATTTTGGAATCGTCCTTCCTTTTTTAGATATGACGGAATTCACCCCAGTAACCTCGGCACACAGGCTATAGCGGACAATATGTTCTATATGATGCATAATAACTATAAGAAATGTCTCAGGGCTCAAACTATTGAAACCGTGTCTGTTCCTCATGCCGTCTATAAACCGAAATGCTCTCTCAAAGTTTATTTAAACAATCTAATTATCATTCATTTAAATGATCCTGATAAAATCAATAATAAAATCAGAGTAAAGTTAGGACTACTAAACATTAGATCACTGGCGTCTAAAGCCTTACTTGTGAATGAAATAGTAGCCTCACTGAAACCTGGATAAGACCTAATGAGTTCTTAGGTTTACATGAAGCAGTCCCTCCCGGATATACACTGCTCAAAAAATAAAGGGAACACTTAAACAACACAATATAACTCCAAGTAAATCAAACTTCTGTGAAGTCAAACTGTCCACTTAGAAAGCAGCACTGATTGACAATCAATTTCACATGCTGTTGTGCAAATGGAATACACAACAGGTGGAAATTATTGGCAATTATCAAGACACACTCAATAAAGGAGTAGTTCTGCAGGTGGGGACCACAGACCACTTCTTATTACCTATGCTTTCTGGCTGATGTTTTGGTCACTTTTGAATGTTGGTGGTACTTTCACACTTGTGGCAGCATGAGACGGACTCTACAACCCACACAAGTGGCTCAGGTAGTGCAGCTCATCCATGATGGCACATCAATGCGAGCTGTGGCAAGAAGGTTTGCTGTGTCTGTCAGCGTAGTGTCCAGAGGCTGGAGGCGCTACCAGGTGACAGGCCAGTACACCAGGAGACGTGGAGGAGGCCTGCAACAACCCAGCAGCAGGACCGCTAACTCTGCCTTTGTGCAAGGAGGAACAGGAGGAGCACTGCCAGAGCCCTTCAAAATGACCTCCAGCAGGCCACAAATGTGCATGTGTCTGCACTAATGGTTAGAAACCGACTCCATGAGGATGGTATGAGGGCCTGACGTCCACAGATGGGGGTTGTGCTCACAGCCCAACACCAGGATTGGCAAATTCGCCACTGGCTCCCTGTGCTCTTTACAGATGAAAGCAGGTTCACACTGAGCACATGTGACAGAGGTGACAGAGTCTGGAGATGCCGTGGAGAGCGATCTGCTGCCTGCAATATCCTTCAGCTTGACCGGTTTGGCAGTGGGTTAGTAATGGTGTGGGGTGGCATTTCTTTGGAGGGCCGCACAGCCCTCCATGTGCTCGCCAGAGGTAGCCTGACTGTCATTAGGTACCGAGATGAGATCCTCAGACCCCCTGTGAGACCATATGCTGGTGCGGTTGGCCCTGGGTTCCTCTTAATGCAGGACAATGCTAGACCTCATGTGGCTGGAGTGGTGTCAGCAGTTCCTGCAAGATGAAGGCATTGAAGCTATGGACTGGCCCGCCCATTCCCCAGACCTGAATCCGATTGAGCACATCTGGGACATCATGTCTCGCTCCATCCACCAACGTCACGTTGCACCACAGACTGTCCCGCCACCTCATCAGGAGCATCAGGAGCATCAGGAACATGGAGGCCACACACAATACTGAGCCTCATTTTGACTAGTTTTAAGGACATTACATCAAAGTCGGATCAGCCTGTAGTGTGTTTTTCCACTTTAATTTTGTGTGTGACTCCAAATCCAGGCCTCCATTGGTTAATAAATTTGATTTCCATTGATGATTTTTGTGTGATTTTGTTGTCAGCACATTCAGCTTTGTAGAGAACAAAGTATTCAATGAGAATATTTCGTTCATTCAGATCTAGGATGTGTTATTTGAGTGTTCCCTTTATTTTTTTGAGCAGTGTAGTTATATAAATAAACCACGTCTTAAGGGTTGTTGAGGTGGTGCTACAATATATGTCAAATATATAGACCTTAATATAAAAACAACTTACATGCCTAACTCCTTTGAATTACTTGTTGCTGATGTAGTTAATCAATATTCATCAAATAAAAAACCCACCTTGTTTATGCTCATTACAATCCTTGTTTCTACACGACTACTAATAACTGATAAGCCTTTAATTGTTGGAGACTTTAATATTCATTATGAAAACGAGCATGATCCTTTTAAAATTGCATTTGTGTGTAATAGGTCCTACCCACCGCTGTCTAGTCAGATTTATTTATATAGTGCTTTTTACAATGGAGCATTGTATCAAAGAAACTTTGTAATTCTAGATTATCTTCTAATACAGTGATACTTCAAAGTTTGTGAACACTTTATAGTTTTAAATTTTTCTGCATAAATATGACCTAAAACAACATCAGATTTTCACACAAGTCCTAAAAGTAAAATAGATAAAGAGAACCCAGTTAAACAAATGAGAGAAAAATATTATAGTTGGTACAAATTACATATATATGTAATTTATCCAATATTACATACAAGTGAGTGGCAAAAGTATGTGATCCTTTGCTTTCAGTATCTGGTGTGATGACCCACCCCACCTCCCGCCATTTTCCTTTAGAATTCTCTGATATAATTCAGAATTCCTCCGGCTTGGAGGAATTTTAGCCCATTCCTCCACACACAACAGCTTCAGCTCTGGGATGTTGGTGGGTTTCCTCACATTAGCTGCTTGCTTCAGGTCCTTCCATATTTTGTTTGGATTAAGTTCAGGACTTTGACTTGGCCATTACGAAAGAAACAACTTTATTCTTCTTTAACCATTTTTTCGTAGAACAACTTGTGTCCTTAGGGTTGTTGTCTTGCTGCATGACCCACCTTTTCTTGAGATTCAGTTCATGGACAGATGTCCTGATATTTTCCTTTCAAATTCTCTGATATAATTCAGAATTCATTGTTCCATCAATGATGGCAAGCTGCCCAGGACCAGATGCAGCAAAACAGGCCCAAACCATGATACTACCACCACCAAGTTTCACAGATGGGATAAGGTTCTTATGCTGGAATGCAGTGTTTTCCTTTCTCCAAACATAACGCTTTCTTTTTCTTTCCACTGTGCATAATTCACATTTTTTCCATGACTCCATGACTTTAGTTTCGCTCTTAGATTTATCATCTACGCCGCCCAAGGAGGTTGGGTCCCTTTTTGAGTCTTGGTCCTCCCAAGGTTTCTTTCTAGAACTAGGGAGTTTTTCCTTGCCACTGTCGCCCTAGGCTTGCTCAATTTGGGATTGGACGTAGTTATTAGGAGATAATCTAAACTTGTAAAGTTGCTTTGAGACAATGCTCCATTGTAAAAAGCGCTATATAAATAAATCTGACTTGACTTGACTCTTTTAAACCAAAAAGTTCTAATTTGGTGTCATCGTCCACAAAACATTCTTCCAATAGCCTTCTGGCTCGTCCACATGATCTTTAGCAAACTGCAGACGAGCAGCAATGTTCTTTTTGGAGAGCAGTGGCTTTCTCCTTGCAATCCTGCCATGCACACCATTGTTGTTCAGTGTTCTTCTGATGGTGGACTCATGAACATTAATATTAGCCAATGTGAGAGAGGCCTTCAGTTGCTTAGAAGTTATCCTTGGGTCCTTTGTGACCTCGCCAACTATTACACACCTTGCTCTTGGAGTGAACTTTGTTGGTTGACCACTCCTGGGGAGGGTAACAATGGTCTTGAATTCCTCCATTTATACACAATCTGTCTGACTGTGGATTGGTGGAGTCCAAACTATTTAGAGATGGTTTTGTAACCTTTTCCAGCCTGTTGAGCATCAACAACTCTTTTTCTGAGGTCCTCAGAAATCTCCATTGTTCGTGCCATGATAAACTTCCACAATCGTGCTGTGAAGAGCAGACTGTGATAGATCCTTGTTCTTAAAAATAAAACCGGGTGCCCACTCACACCTGATTGTCATCCCGAAGAAGAAATATTGGATCATTTTCTTCAATAAATAAATGACCAAGTATAATATTTTCATCTCATTTGTTTAACTGGGTTCTCTTTATCTACTTTTAGGACTTGTGTGAAAATCTGATGGTTTTAGGTCATATTTATGCAGAAATCTAGAAAAATATAAAGGGTTCACAAAAACACTTGGCATCAATATTGATAAGCTTGCGGTTATACCACAAAGTGACTTTCTCAAATCACTCTCTCCTACTATCTCTCTTACAACAAAATTTGTTTAGCACGTCGTCCTCAATCTAAGCATACTATTACTTCTACTACTGCAGCAGCTTTCATTAATAAGCTCCCGGAACTAATGACCATGTCACCAGTAAAGCCTGAACAACTTGAACATTTATCTGTGCTACACACAACCTTAGACAATGTAGCACCAGCTAAAACCAAAGTGATTAGGGATAAAAGGCTGGTACCTTGGTATAATGATCATACACGTGCTCTAAAACAAACTGCATGAAAATTAGAGCGCAAATGGTGACATACTACACAGGAAGTGTGTAAGTCGGTACGGAAAGATGCCCTAACTGAATACACAGATGCTCTTAAAAAATCTAAATCAGAATATCGCTTGTATTTTAATAGACAATAACAAGAATAATCCAAGATTCCTCTAAGAGACTTGGGAAATGGGAATACAACAGTATCGGAACCTGTTATACCGCCAGTTTATACCAGTAATGATTTTTCTAATATTCTTTAATGATAAGATCAGTCAGAATATCCATCCCTGTAGCAAGCAGCAACTCACTTTGAGGAACATGACTTTTGATAATGGCTTATCTAACAATGTCATACAACTATATTCCTTTAATCCGATCTCCCAAATTGAACTAACTTAATTGTTCACAATTGTCAGCATGTCCATTTATAGAACCCTTGCTTATCATAATAAATTCATCCCTTAGCCTTGGATATACGTACCAAAATCTTTAAATGTGCAGTTATTAAACTCCTGATTAAAACCTAATCTTGGTCCACTTGTACTGTCTAACTATAGGCCGATATCTAGCTTTCCTTTTTCCTATAAAGTTCTAGAAAAAGTAGTATCCCAACAATTATGCTCTTATTTACACAGAAAACATATTCTTGAAACATTTCAGTCAGTATTTAGATCCAACCACAGTACTGAAACCACATTAGTTAGGGTTGTTAATGATCTGTTAATGTCCTCTGATAATGGATGTGTCTCTTTCCTTGTTCTGTTAGATCTTAGTGCAACATGGCCGGGCTCCGCAGTATTTGAGTGAACTAATTCAGCACTATAACCCTCACACTTACTCCGTTCACAGGGTGCAGGGTTACTTGTTACTTGTTTTACTCTGTAGGCTTCAACTTATGACCTCTGTTGCTGAATTTTATGTGATTTGTTCATGTTCAGATTCTTCTCTTGATGATTCTACATGATGTTCTACTTTTGCTTCAATTTCCACTATATGGCCTTTTTGGAACTCTAAAAAGTTTTAATTTTCACAAATGAAAATTCTAAATCTAGAACACTAATTGCTGATTCATTCTGTTATTGTAATTCATGTGTACCTGTTAATTGTGATTTACTCACTTTAGAGTAAATGTTTTTATCTATTCCCTTTTAATTATTGTATTTTGGTGCAGTATTTCATTATTGTTATTCTTTACAGGTATCTGTTGTTTTATCATAAGCAGTTCCTAGAGTATGAGTAACATCAGCAGGACGTTTTTTGAGGACAGACACCTAAAGAAGAGGACCATTGTGTGAATGGGATGACAACCAAACCCATAAAAGTTAATCGGTCTTAAAGTATAGCTGCCAGTGGTGGACAAAGAGGAAAAATAAATATCATGTTGCTAGATTAAAAGAAATAAAAACCAAAACCACTGGCAACTAACTGAATCAGTGTTTACCTGCAAGAACCTCCTATCAATGGGTATCACATTTCCCTGACTACAGACAAAAGAAGCAATGTACTTGAGGAAGGTGGCCACTTCTCATGTTCAGTCAAACCCTTTTACACAAATAGATTTGGTCAATCAAACAAAGCATTTCAGAATGACAGAATATAATTATCTTGTGCATTATTAGTTTGAATCAGAAAAATGTATGATGTTCTAGTTTTTGGCAAAGTCCATTTTTGAAAATGTTTATCGTCTGTACATCATACAGTCGGGCAAAAAAGTATTTTGTCAGCCTCTGATTGTGCAAGTTCTCCTACTTAGAAAGATGAGAGAGGTCTGTAATTTTCATCAGGTTGGTGTGAATAAATCAACTGTGGGAGCAACTGTAAGAAAATGGAAGACATACAAGACTATTGATAATCTCCCTCGATCTGGGGCTCCACGCAAGATCTTATCCTGTGAGGTCAAAATGATCATGAGAACAGTGAGCAAAAATCCCAGAACTACACGGAGGGACCGGATGAATGACCTGCAGAGAGCTGGCACCAAAGTAACAAGGCTACCATCAGTAACACACTACGCCAAGAGGGACTCAGATCCTGCAGTGCCAGTGTGTCCCCCTGCTTAAGCCAGTACATGTCCAGGCCCGTCTGAAGTTTGCCAGAGAGCATATGGATGATCCAGAAGAGGATTGGGAGAATATTATGTGTTTCAGATGAAACCAAAATAGAACATTTTGGTAAAAACTCAACTTGCCGTGTTTGGAGGAAGAAGAATTCTGAGTTGCATCCAAAGAACACCATACCTACTGTGAAAGCATTGGGGTGGAAACATCATGCTTTGGGGCTGTGTTTCTGCAGAGGGGACAGTACGACTGATCCGTGTTAAGGGAAGAATGAACGGGGCCATGTATCGTGAGATTTGAAGCCAAAACCTCCTTCCATCAGCGAGAGCATTGAAGATGGAACGTGGCTGGGTCTTCCAGCATGACAATGATCCCAAACACGCACACTGGCTCTCTAAAAAGCATTTCAAGGTCCTGGTGAAGACTTACAGGAAACGTTTGACCTCTGTCATTGCCAACAAAGGTTATGTTACAAAGTATTGAGCTGAACTTTTGTTATTTACCAAATACTTATTTTCCACCATGATTTACAATTAAATTCTTTAAAAATCCTACAATGTGATTCCCTGGATTTTTTTCTTCTCATTTTTGTCTCTCATAGCTGAAGTGTAGCTATGATGAAAATTACAGACCTCTCTCATCTTTCTAAGTAGGAGAACTTGCACAATCAGTGGCTGACTAAATACTTATTTGCCCCACTGTATTTTGAGATGCTTTAAAATGTATATTGTCTTGCCCATGCAGTGAGTAGAACATTCTCATTTCTTTGCATCTAACCTAGTTTTGTTTTTCATTTGGTTAAGGGTACGGACAGATCATGTGTATATACAAATCACTGAAGATTTGTTTCATATTTTTGATACCATACATTTTTGTTTTAGACTTTTTAACAGAATTTTGCTCAGTAATTGTTGCTGACATGTTGCAAGTTAGGCTGTTACATATTTAATGCAATGCAATATGGATGAAGGATGTTCTCACAAATTTCTTACCAAACGGGGGGGTGAGAGAGGGAAAGATTTTGACTGAATACTTGGCATGCTGTCTAAACTGTATTCTAAAAGTATTTTCTTATAAATGTAAATCATGTATGTTATGTATAGTAATGTTATGTATATATTATATGTGATTCATGTCAAAATGAAAAGAAATTCCCTCTTGTTTTATCCCAGATGTCTGTCACTTCAATTAATGAACTGGATGTCTGTGGCTCAGGAACACACAGTGTGTTTTAATACATATACATTTCATTTATTTAATGGGCAGTTACTTGTATCCAAAGTGGCTAATCACAGACAGAATACAATGCAAACGTTGTGCTGACTAGTTGAAGGTTATGGGTCATTTTCAAGCGCAGTTGGGTCTGGCATCATCTGCTAAGCACAGTTTGTCAGCTTATCCTTCCATCAATAGAAATGGCCATCCATATCGCCACTGACCAGGTGTTAAATGGATCCTATTATGGGCTGGAACAAGTGTATCCCTTGCATCGTTATTGTTAGGGTTTTTTACATTGTTAGGGTTTTGTGTGCACTTTTTGGCCTCTTCATTGGTCCAAAGATGTTTAATTTCAGGTGAAGTATTGGTTACAAATAGGTTACAGGCAGTAATTGTATATACGATGTATATTAAATCTTGTTTATATAATGGATGTACTTGAAATGGTCATTGACTGAAATATAACTTGGATGTGGCATATTTTTATTTGCTTCATATTTATTTATAGCATTTGGGTAAAATATTCCATCAAAAAGTATACAGGGTCTATAGGAAATCATACCCTGTCAAAATCCTCACATTTTGTCATGTTACTCGAACAAATAAATACATTTTGAATTTAAAAAAGATTAATTATGAAAATTCTAATCAGTTATTACAATTAAATAAGTATAATGTTTCAATAAGTGATCAGCCCTTTAGAGTAATCATTATAAACTTACTTAAGTTCCTTGAGGATTGCACTGTTTGTAGAGCATGGAGATGCAAAACATTCTCTGTTTTTGGTAGAAGGATACAAAAATATTCAGAGGCTTTAAATATCCCATCACAGCACAATGACCATTGTGAAATGGTAGCGCGGGGATCACATTTAACGATGCAATTCTCTCAGGAAGACCACCCTAGAGCATTATTGTAGTTTCGGTTGCTCCTGGTTGCACCATGGTGGCCCATCCTGATCTGCATACTGCAATCAAATCAGGAAAAAGTTGGACCAGTATGGAAAATGCAAATTAAACACACATTTAACAGACAAACCATACATTTCCTTTGATTTTGATTTCATTGCAGAATGTATGAAGCCAAGATATTTCAGTTTTTTCTGGTCAACTTCATTTAATTTGTTAATAAACACGAATTTCTGCAACGCATTCCAAAAAAGTTGCGACAGTTACAATTTAGGCTAGTAATGAGTTGGGGGAAAAAACTAAATAATATGTGATTTCAAACAGGTAATATCAACAGGTGATTATATTAATGATTTGGTACAAAAAACAGTATCCACGAAAGGTTGAGTCATACAAATGTGTAAGAGAATTATTTAAGTGTTTAAAAACAATGTTCCTCAAAGAAAAACTGCTTATGTTTCTCTAAAATCTGTGTCCTTTTCTGCATTAATGCTGCCATCACAGAGGTTTAAAAGGCCCTTGCCACAGGCACTGACACAACCGCATACCATGACAGAGCCTGACATTTGGACTTGTTTCTGATAAGTCTGGATAGAGCTTTTCATCTTTTTACAGGAACACACGGCATCCGCATTTCTTCCCAAAAAAAAAAAGATCTGGAATACTTATTGGTCTGAGCACAATACGTTTCTACTGTGTGATGGTCCATCCACAGATGGGGCCGTCTGAGCCCAGAGAAGTTGACGCTGATTCTGGACATGGTTAACATAATTCTTCTTTTTTGCACAGTAATGTTTTATTTGGCATTTGTAAATGTAACTCCATATTTTGATACCTTTATCAAGCACGACCTCTTCAGTTTAGGCTTGTGCACTTGCTCTTTAGGCACTGAAATTCCTCCACATTATTTGAATTGTTTAATGATATCATGTACTGTAGAGGGAAAATATTTAAATCGCTTCCAATCTTTCTTTGAGGAACATTGTTTTTAAATATTTCAATCATTTTCTTACACATTTGTTGATAAACTGGAGATCCTCTGCTCATCTCGACTCCTCAAAGATTTGTACCAAATCATAATTATAATCACCTGTTGACATTACCTGTTTGAAATCACCATCAATTATTATCATCAATCATCATTATTATTATTTTTAATCATTACTAGCCCTATATTGTCCCAACTCTTCAAAAATGCAGGAATGGATATTTATTAACAAATGAAATGAAGATGACCAGAAAAAAAAATGCATGAAAAAACTTGGGTGTATATTGTCTGCAATGAAATAAAAGTCAAATAAAATGTAAGGAACGCTGCAGTTTTTTTTTTTTTTTTTTTTTTTTAAATTGGCATTTTCCATACCGTTTCAACTTTTCTGATTTGGGGTTGTAGATTTGGCGCAGATGTTATGCCAGAGACACTTACAGATCTGACCCTTCTCATTTATCCTTACTTAGGACCAATACTGAAAGTAGTGCCCTGGCATTTGCAGCCCCAGTGGCACAATTTATTTTTATTTTTTTCCCCTGTAAATGCAGCACTTGACATGTTGCAACCCAGGCCTAAGCTACTGCAGCTGATTGTTCAGAGTTTTATTAAGAAATGTAATGTGTTTTAGCACGACCAACTCATTGCATAAATTGGCTTGGCATTGCAAACTGTATAACTAATACTGTATGGAAAAACATATAATTCAACTTAAACAAATGTACACATCAGGTTATAAGACAAAATGGCTATTTCAAAGGAGTATGATGACTGTCCAGTAATATTGTGAAGTACTGTAAATCAGTTAGTTGTCAGATTTACTGTTAAATCAGCGTAGTTTGTCATGTTTAATAACCTCCACCTACCCTCCTGACATTGCTGTCATTTAACTTTCTTTTTCATATTCTTTCTCTTTTGCTTTCTCATTAATTTTGTTTTCCTTTCTGGCGTAAATTTATGCCCATTTTCCCGCTAAGTATTTCATTATAAATCCTGGTTTCTGCCTGAGGTGTTGTGTACACACTTTTCAGACCCTTTTTTTTTGGCATACCCACTGTTTATAAATGAGGCCCCTGGTATTTCCAGTGGCTTCTATTTCACAAATGTGTTTGTGCTTCTAGGAACACTCAAAGTGTGTATGTTGGAAATGTGTACAGAGAATTCCCTGGACCTCATGGCTTGTTTTTTTATTTCCTGACATGTTGTAATTTGTGAGACTTGATACAGGTGTGTGGCTTTCTGAATTATGTCTAGTCAATTTATTTTGTCAGAGGTGCACTCCAACCACGATTTAGACATCTCAGTGGGAAAGTAAACAGGAGTGAAACAGCAAATGGTTTAAATGCTAACGTAATAACATTTTTAAAAATAAATTAATATATAGCACATTGCAAATTAATATAATGCAAATTGTTGAGGGGTCTCAATTTTCTGAATTCGCTGTGTCTGCTATCTTTAGATCATGGTTAAATCCACCGTGTCCTCTATTACCAGTCACCTACATTTTAAAACAGTAGATGGTAGTTCCTTGTGAAAGTATTGTGATATGCTTTTGTCATGTTGAACACCATAATTGAACTTTACCAGTGCCAGTGCACTACTACCTTGCAACCCAAAGAAACTTTAGAGAACAGAATAATAGGCTTCACCAATGCTAACACAACTGTGATGGTTTCACTAATAACCAATTAATATTTGTCATTTATCATTATAGCACTGAATAATGGATGCGGAGGGCTTTGCAGATGTGATTAATAAATTAGCAGTTATTTATAATATTCAGTCAGTTATTTCAATGTATAATATTAATTTGCAAAACTAATCAAATAACATTAATCTTTACTACATTTTTAGAGCTGTCTACTTTTTTCCACCAAATATTTAAATGCTAGTTTATCATTTAATCAGTCATTAATAAAGGATTGCATTAAACATAATAGTATGCAAGGATTATAGAAATAATTGCCTACTTTTGGTATATGTATTAGAACAAGCATAGTAAGTATATATGAAATGAAGTCTGTGCATTGTGCAACTACTTGAATTTGAGTCATCTTACTATCATAGTTGCGGAGACTTGGTGCACATGTGTGTTATCAGTGTGTTTGAATTGGATAACTGTCATTGCAGATGAACATGGCAAATTTTCTCAAATACTAGTCTGCGTGGGAGAGCATATGATTTTCAGAATGTCATCTTCCCTGCTTACATGGTTGAGAGTCCAGTCACAGGCTTGATGGTGGCAAGTATTCTCTGGTACAGCTTGCTGATAGTGTGTGTGTCTCATTGGCTCATCAGAAAAACAGCATGCACAAGTTTCTGTAGCTCTGCATCTGTCTGGGATCACAGCAGCCTCCTGTCTACCAGTCGTCACCATTAGACAGCCTACAACAAGATATGGCACAATTTGGAGAATAAGATGTCAAAATTATTTTACTTTTGGAGTTATAAAGCAAGTAACAATTGTGCACTACGTGTTACTGAAATATGCTACAGTAGTGAATTATGCTACAGTGACTGCGCAGTGTTTGTGACCAAAACTGAAGGACCTCTGCCAAAAATTTTGTACAGTTTTGTTGCTTCAAAAAGTATGTGAATCTCTAAGATTATCAGTTCATTTGAAGGTGAAATTAGTCAGGTGTTTTCAGTCAATGGGATGACAATCAGGTGTGAGTGGGTACCCTGTTTTATGTCAAGAACAGGGATCTATCAGTCTGCTCTTCACAGCACATTTGTGGAAGTGTATCATGGCATGAACAAAGGAGATTTCTGAGGACCTCAGTCCTCAAGAGAGGTTGGACTCCACCAATCCACAGTCAAACAGATGGAGAAATGGAGGAAATTCAAGACCATTGTTACCCTCTCCAGGACTGGTCAACCAACAAAGATCACTCCAAGAACAAGGTATGTAATAGTTGGCAAGGTCAAAAGGACCGCAGGGTAACTTCTAGGCAACTGAAGGCATCCCCCACATTGTCATGGCAATGACTGAGGTGCTTGGAATGGCAATAAAACAGCTGACTTGAGGAGATGAGACTCCATTTATCTGGGAACCCAGACCCATTAGCACCGATTGCACACTGTTTTGTTAGAAATGTATTACCTTTTAGCTATTTTAATTCCCGATCACATCTGTATCGCATACATAGTACTATTTTTACAACATCTTAATCATTTTCTTCTCGAACCGGCAGATTTTTTTTTTTTTTTGCCACTAATCGTTATTTAGTAACTTTACAGGTATACCGGCTTGTGTTTGCAGTAATTAGCCATTAGCTAATTACCAGAGTTGCATCTTCTTTTGCAGTAGTGTGTGTTTTTATAGCTTTTTTACAGCCTTTTCTCACCTTCTTTTTTTCTGAGCCTTAGTTTTTTGTGACGTTTTGTATTAACTTTCCATCAACATTTTAATCAAGCATTGCATTGGACCATCGGCTGAGCCATATCTTCACTCGGCACCCCACAACACCACTCGAAGCTAAGTACCTTTAATTCATTAATTGTACTAACATGGCTTCTGCTGCGAGTGTGGCATGTTTATCTATTCTTCCTCCGTCATTAGTTTAAATTTTATTTGTGATAGGTGTAGGCTTGTAGCTAGTCTGACGGAGAAGATTGTAGTTTTGGAGGCGCGCATCCAGACATTAGAGAAGGCTAGCTCAGCTCCTAGCTTAGCAGATCTGGATGCCAAAGGTGAAGTTAGACCCCCCCACCCCGGCAGAGCCCTCGCAGCAGGGCAAGTGGGTGACGGTTCGGCGACGTAGTTGTAAGGCTAGCCCACGAGAGCACCACTCTTTACCTGTTCATGTTTCCAACAGGTTTGCCCTCCTCAGTGAAACACCCACTGAGCAGCCTGTTGAAAGAGCTCTGGTCATAGGTGACTCAATTTTACGACACATGAAACTAGCTACCCCTTTAGGGACACCAGCAGCTAGAGTTACATGTACATGTTATCCCGGGAGCCAGAGTGCTGGCATTGTAACGAGTCTTAGTGAACTCGAGAGCCGGATTCTCTAGGATAGTTATTCATGTAGGGGCTAATGATATACACCGTCAGGCAGAGGTTACTAAGGCTAATTTTGTAGAGGTGGTTAGAGTGGCGAAGACGATGTCCGATGTAGTAGTGTGCTCTGGCCCCATCCCAATGCGGCAAGGTGACCAAACCTACAGCAGGTTATGGTCACTGAACTGCTTGGTGTCCAGGTGGTGCTCTGAAAACATCGTGGGCTATATAGACAATTGGACCACTTGTGAGGGTAAGGCTGGCCTTTTAGGATGGGACGGGAGGGTACTGCTCTCAACTCCTGCAACATTGCCCATAGTCTTATGGCCCGATTAGTTAGGGGCTGACTATCCAGACCAGGGGTCAGGCAGCAGACAGTCAGGCTTAACCAACGGTCTGCTGGTAGGCATTGACCCCCACCCAGAACCCACATTATTGAAACTGTGTCTGTTACCCGCATCTGTCCTAAACGTAAATGCTCTCAAAAAGTCTGTTTTAATAACCTCATTAGTATGAACACAGATAGCTCCCAAAGAAATAACAACCTTAGACTAAAGCTAGGACTACTTAACATTAGATCACTTACAAACAAAGCAGTGATTGAAATGAAATGATCACTGATAAACGCTTACACGCTCTCTGTCTCACTGAGACTTGGATTAGACCTGATGAATATTCAGCCTTAAATGAAGCCTCAACTCCTGGATACAGTCATGCTAATCGCCCTTGTCCTAATGGTCGGGGGGGGGGGAGACATAGCCACAATTTTTGACAAAGACAAAAGACAAATCCCATTACAATCCCATTACTAATTCTTTTGAAATACTGATTCTTAATGTGACTGATCCATCCTTATGGAAGTCAAAACCACACTGTTTTCAGCTTATTACTATTTACCGCCCTCCAGATCCCTATTCAGAATTTCTTCAGGAATTTGCTAACTTTCTTTCCTGCTTAGTACTGTCAACAGATAAGGCTTTAATTGTAGGTGATTTCAATATTCACTTTGACAATAAGCAGGATCCACTTAAAATAGCTTTCGAGTCCATCTTAGATTCCATGGGTATCACTCAGAATGTGATGGGACCAACCCATTGCTGTAAACATACTTTAGATCTAATATTAACATTTGGTATCAATATAGATAACCTTGATGTTTTCACGCAAAGTGATTCGATTTCAGATCACTATATTTTAGTATATGAGCTATCTCTAATAAATAAAATCCTTCTGCCTCGTTATCACACCAAACGCACTATCACATCTGCTACTCCACCTGCGTTTATTAAAGACCTACCAGACTTGAAATGTAATACACCTACGGAGATCAGTCATCTTGAGTGTGTAAATGACCAATTGGAATGTGTGCTTCGCTCAACCCTGGACACGATTGCTCCTGCTAGGGTGAAACACATTAGGGAAAAATGGCTAGCACCATGGTATAATGACCACACCCGTACCTTAAAGCAAAGAACACGGCATCTAGAGCACAAGTGGCACATAGTAAATTGGAGGTTTAATATTGCTTGGAGGGACAGCACGACAGAGTATGAGCATGCCCTTACTAAAGCTAAGGCTGCAAACTTCTCCTCAATCATAGAGAAAAATAAGAATAATCCAAGATTTCTCTTTAATACTGTCTCCAAATGAACAAAAAACCCTACAGGAAGTGATTCTCCCGTTCTGTGTAATTTTAACAGTAATGATTTCATGACTTTCTTTAATAGTAAGAGAGAAAACATTAGGCATCAAACTCGATGCTCCTCACAACACCAAACTATTCAGCAACCTTCCAGATGCAGCCCTAATGAAGACAACTGTTCAATTAGCTGTAAATCAAGATTAGAATCTTTTACCCCAATTACTAATACTGAACTATCCGCACTGATCAGCTCATCTAAGTCATCAACATGTTTGTTAGATCCAATTCCTACACGTTTACTCAAACAAGTAATACCTAGTATTATAGAACCACTGTTAGTTCTTTTAAATTCATCCCTTACCTTTGGTTATGTGCCCAAATCCTTTAAGTCTGCTGTTATCAAACCACTGATTAAAAAAGCCAATCTTGACCCTTGTGTGATATCTAATTACAGACCAATTTCAAATCTACCGTTTCTGTCCAAAATCTTAGAAAAAGCCGTTCATCAGCAGCTCTGCAGTTACCTCCAAAGGAATGATATTTATGAAACATTTCAGTCTGGCTTCAGGCCCCATCATAGTACTGAAACAGCATTAATTAGGGTACTAAATGACTTGTTAATGTCCTCAGACTTGTTATGTGTTTCTTTTCTTGTTCTGTTAGTTTAAGTGCAGCATTGACACTATAGATCAGATGTTTTACTAAAAAGACTAGAAAATACTGTAAAGTATTAAGGGATTGGCACTTTCTTGGTTTAAATCCGACTTAAACCGACCAGTTTGTTCATATAAATAATCTAAGGGTCTAAGCTCTCAAAAGTGAAGTATGGCATGCCTCAGGGGCTCAGTGCTTGGCCTGCTTTTTATTCTCTTTCTGTACATGCTGCCACTAGGCTCCGTTATTCGTAAAAAAAAAACATGGCATTAGGTTTCCACTGCTATGAAGATGATACACAGCTGTACATATTGACCAAACCAATGACAGCCTTACAAGCAACAAAATGAGGGACTGTGTAAAGGAAATAAAAAAATCTATATTGCTGTCCAGTATTGCCCAGTCCACCTGTAAAAAACCTTATATGTCACCATTGATTCAGATCTCTCCGTTTGATGCTCACATTAGCAGCATCACTCGTATTGCTTTACTTTCAATTATGTAATATCGCTAAACTTTAGAAATATCCCTCTTTTAATGATGCAGAGAGAAACTGGTCATGCGTTTATACCTCAAGGTTGGATTACTGTAACGCCCTTACTTACTGGACGCACTAGTAAATCTATAAATAAACTTCAGCTAGTTCAGAATGCAGCGCTCCGAGTGTTAACTCGAACTAGAAATTTGATCACCCTTGTTCTATTATCTCACTACACTGGTTACCAGTTAAATTCTGCATTGATTACAAAATACTTCGTTATAACTTATAAAAGCTCTACATGGCCTGGCCCCCACATTATCTGAGTGAACCTCTTAGAGTATTTTTACAATCCAGCGTCTACTTCTCGTTCGCAGGGGTACAGGACTTCTAACGTTTAGTTCCTAGAAATTAAGAGTCACGCAGGGGGAAAGACTTTTCTCATACATGGCCCCCCAACTATGGAAATAAACTTCGCACTTTTGTTCGAGACTCATACACTCTCCAAAAATTTAAGTCTGGCTAAAGACATACCTATTTGCGCAGGAATTGCTTTTGACTAGATTTAGACTGGGATGCATGGCTTGGGTCACTGGGGCCGATTAGTTTTGGAGTCCATGTCTGGCCTGCCTCGGCCTCGTCTGTTTAGCCCAGGAGTGTCGGGTGGGCGGTCCTGACTGAACTGGGCTTCGGTCCTCTTGATCTTGACTTGTGCATCCTTGCCTTAGACTAAGGGCAGAGCTGGGGGTTTCATAGTCAAAGAGTCTTATGGTGATCACGCAAGACGTTGGGTTGCTGTCTTTCTGCCTTCCGTGGGGTCTGCCATTGTCTCATGTGATCACTCTTGGCTGTTTGTTTTCTACCAGTTCTCTTTCTAGCTATGCTGCTATAGCTAATGCTGCCGGGTTTCTCATGCTACACATGGCATCAGTGATTGTTAATAGACACTGTTCTCTTAATCAATAACTAATTGCATTTACTGTTTTCTCTTCGAGCTGTGTTTCGGTACCAGTTCCTGTCCGACACATGATGTTCATCCGCTTCAGCTTCACTCAAGCTGCTTCCGTCACCAGCTCCGCCCCATCATACCCAGGCCACACCGGAGGGCAGTAACTCTCAACTTCCTCCAGTTGGCTGGGATCGAAGTGCCGCCAACAACTTTCCTGCTTACACTCAGGATCCTAGAGTGACTCTGTGTATCGGACTACTTAATGCCGATGTGCATACTTCACATTTTATTTGAAGTATGACTCCATGACTTTAGTTTCATTCTTAGATTTATCATCTACGCCACCCAAGGAGGTTGGGTCCCTTTTTGAGTCTTGGTCCTCCAAAGGTTTCTTCCTCATAACGCTTAGGGAGTTTTTCCTTGCCACTGTCACCCTAGGCTTGCTCAGTTTGGGATTGGATGTATATATTAGGAGATAATCTAAACTTGTAAGGTTGCTTTGAGACAATGCTCCATTGTAAAAGGCACAATAGAAATAGATCTGACTTGACTTGACGTTCTGTCTGTGTCTGCATGGGTTTCCTAAGGGTACTCTGGTTTCCTCCCGCATTCCAAAGATTTTGTGTTAGGTCAACTGACATCCCTAAAGTGAACAAGTATGTGTCTGTTTGTGCATGCACCCTGTTATGAACTGACTCCCTGTGAAGGGTTGGTTCCCACCTTGAGCCCTGCAACAGACTGCCATTATATAAATAAATGTGTGTGTGTGTGTGTTTGGTATCTACCAAACACACACACACACACACACACACACACACACACACACACACACACACACACACACACACATTTATTTATATAATGGCAGTATAATATAATAGATCATATACTAGCGCACGTTTCTATAAATGTGTAATAATATAGCAATACAGAAGTATTCAGTGTGTAAAAACGGAACAGTGTTCATCCTGAATCTTGCTTGCATCTATAGGTATTTACCTTTGGATAGCTGTGTGCTTTCATCTGACTGCTGGTCCTTCTTCACACACACACTGCGCCCTCTGGCTCTCTTCAGCAGCACCAGCAAGGAAAGTAATATGGTGCTTAGTAGCAAGGCAAAGCACAGACCCAGAAGAGAGTATACTAGCACTTCAGAGCAGGGCACCCTTTTATTATTGGGATGTTCTCTTGTGGTGAATGGCTGCAATGCAGAGGATCCTAAAGGTTTTGGACTTGATGCCATAGTAAAGTGACCTGCAGGAAGAGGTAAGTCAATTAGAAATGTCTTGTAAGCATTAAAAGTGCAGTAATTAAACAAGAGGTATAATGTTCATGGTTTTACCTAGTATCACTTTTCAATTATTTCAAAAAATTAATCTATAACAACTCCTTTCAAATAGAATAGAATTCAAAAAAATTGAATAGCAGCTGCAGTGCTAGTATTTATGAAAAATCTGTGGGCCTCATTCATGAAACGCGAGCAGAACGAATTTGTGTGTAAATTGTTCATAAAACACCTCTGAAATTGCACCATATTTACCAGTTAGTGTTCTATTTAGGGTGTCTGCCATTTTGCAGGGTTGTCCGAATTCCCAGTGGATTCCCTATTCCCTAGTACACTACATAATTACCCAGAATGCATTTCGTTGCCTTATACTTGTACATGTGTAATGACAATAAATTGAATCTAATCTAATCTAATGCACTGTAAAAATAGTGGACAACCAATGTACATTACTTACGGACTAACGCACCACAATGCATAGCAGTTTTCTTCGACTTTACTCAGCAAAGATGAATGACAAATCCGAAACAATCGGAGTAATGAATTTCTTATTCAAATATAAGTACATAACATTATTTAATGACTAATAAATGACAAACAGTTGATAACAATGTGTTTACTGGTAAAAACAGTGCATTTAATATGTATGTATTCTTCATGGTGTCACGCTATGCCATATATGCACTTGCTTTTTTACCCGATTGCATCAAAGTACTGCAGCAGACGTGTGCAACTACAACTCCCAGAATCCTCTGGCAGATCTCAGGACCCACGGGCCAATCAGGAGCTAATGCCACGATCAGGATCACCTGAGTATTGATCAGAACTTCAGGAATCCTTCCTATTTAGATCCAGCAGTTTATACTCGCTTCGTAAAGAATTGATTCCATCCCTGATGTGCATACCAAGCGCGTTTTCTTCCGGACGGATCTTTGGTAATGACCCTTTTCTGTTTTGTGGATTATGACTTGCCTTTGTGTCTTTGGCGCCTTCGCTTTACGGACAGATTACCGGCACTGACTCAAGCTTGTTTTGCGACGACTATCATGCCATTGTGTTTGTGGCCATGCTGTTCAGCTGGATACTACGTTAATAAACTTGCTAACGTTTCATCCTGGATCTGCACTCATCTCTCAGGTCAGTATCGTGTTACAGAATACTTTGCCAATATGGAGATGGCAGATGGCCAGTAACTACTCGCCACCATCATCGCTCAAGGCCAAACCCTGAGTCAACACAGCCACTTGTTTGATTCACTGGCGCAGTGTGACATTCCGAACCAATCAGGAGACGCAACAAAGTCAGCTAGCTCTGATCGCGACCAACCTGAAGGGGATTTCTGACAGCTGCAATCTTCGCCCAACCCTCCACCGACCCCTCCATCTTCACTACCGAGTCCTAACAACAACGCTACCACCCATTTGGTAAGCAAACTGGTGAAATTTGAGGGTAATCCAAACGTGTGCAGTAGCTTCCTGCTCCAGGGCAAACTTTTTTTTTTTCCTGAGTTCACCTCCCAGCCTGGATCGGGACCGCATAGCATCTGCTGCCTGACTGGCAGAGCACTAGAGTGGACCACCGCTATCTGACCACAGGTCAAGGATCTCACCTACGAGCTCTTTGTCAAAAAGATCCATGCGGTATTCGACCATCCACACCAGGGTTGTTATCAGGTTGAGCGCCTCCTGAAGCTTCGCCAGGATGACCGATCCGTAGCTGATTATGCTCTTGGGTTCTGCACTTTGGCTGCCGGGGTTGTATGGAATGATCCTGCCCTCCTCGTCTCTTATCACAATGGTCTACGTCTCGAAATTCTGACTGAGCTGGCATTCAGGGATGAGAATCTATCGCTGGAGGATCTCATTAGTTGATCTATCCGCATTGACCAACTCTTGTTGAACCGGCCATATGGTGCGAGTAGCCCACAACCAGGCAACTTAAACACTGGTCTCTCCCACTGTTAAACAGACTTTCCCTCCTGCCAGTGATTGCAGTCTGGAATTGGACACCACTGAATCCATGCAATGTCATTCCTCTCGACTGACCCAGGGAGAACGTGAACACAGAATACATAAAGGGTTATGTCTATATTGTGGTTCGTCCGAACACAAGATCTGGGACTGTCGACTTCGGCCTCCCTGCGCTGCAAGTCAGCCCCATGTCGGGTGAGTACACTTCTTTCGGTCTAGTATCAGCATCATTTCTGTTACCAGTGTCCTTATTAACCAGGATAATGTCTTCTTAGCAATGATAGACTCCGGAGGGTAATTTCATCAGCTCTACCCTGGTGGAACAACTTGACTTTCCCACAGCCCCACTCTCCCGCAAGCTTCACCTGTCTGCCGTAGACAGTGACCCAGTGGGCGACGGGAAGGTCTCAACTCTCACCAAACTCATCATGCTGGTTACCAGTGCCTTGCACAGAAAGGACATCCAGTTCTTTGTTCTCCAGTCCTCTGCCTACCCAATTATTTTGGGACTACCATGGTTATGAACTCACAATCCCATTATCTCCTGGCAAAAACAAGAAATTGTCAAATGGTCTCCACGCTGCCTAACCACTGTCTACAGTACCCTTCCCGCATTCTTGCTCCATCCATCTAACCCAGTGTGTCATCCCCTCAATGTCCTCTCCATGTAGGTCCAGTAGCATGTTCCAGTCAGTTGTCTTGAAGCAGGTCTTGAGGGCTTCTTCAGCCTCAGGAGACCAGACTCTGAATGAGCGTGTGATGGTGGGCTGTCTCAGTACCAATGGTTTGCACTGAGGCTGTAGGAGAACCAGATTGTGATCTGATTTCCCCAACGGTGATAGTGGGGATGCCCTGTATGCGTCCCTCATGTTGGCATACAGCAGGTCTATGGTTCTGTTCTTCCTGGTAGAACAGTTAACATACTGATGAAAATCAGGGAGAATGGAATCCAGTGTGACATGATTGAAGTCACCAGAAATCACAAAGAAAGTTTCAGGGTGTTGTGTCTGCAGCGCTGCAATGGTGGAGATAATGATGTCACATGCCACCTGTGCGTCTGCCCGTGGTGGAATATAAACACAGGTAAAAATGGTGTGTGTGAACTCCCTAGGCATGTAATACGGTTGGAGGCTCACCGCCAGCAGTTCAATGTCCTGACAGCAGGTAATCATTGTAACGTTTACATGTCCACCATCTAGTGTTAATAAACAGTGCTGGCCCCCCACCTTTGCGCTTACCACTCCGCTTTGCGTCCCTGTCTGCTCTCAGCATGGTGAATCCAGATAGCTCCACGTTAGCATCCAGAGTATCGCTGGAAAGCCACGTCTCCATGAAACACAGCAGACTACACTCCCTGTAGGGCCTCTGATTCTTCACCAGTCCAGCCAGCTCAACAGTTTTGTTGGTCAGCGAGTTAACAATCCCCATAACCACCGATGGAAAGGAAGGTTTTTACCTCCACCGCTTCTCCGTGATCTTAGCCTTTAGCTTAAGAGAGAACTGACGCGAGGATTGCGAGGATCTGGCAACCCAGACTGATTCTCCGTGGTTGCACACAGGACGCACGCCGTTTCGTAGCTGTTAGCAGCTTATTACCTTTGAACTATTTTAATTCCCGATCGCATCTGTATCATATATAATCGTGTATATATAGTAGGTTTTTACAACATCTTAATTATTTTATTCTCATACCGGCGGATTATATATTTTTTGCCGCTAATTGTTATTTAGTAACTTTACAGGTATACCGGTTTGTGTTTGTAGCCATTAGCTATTTACCAGAGTTGCGTCTTCTTTTGCAGTAGTGTGTGTTTTTATAACTTTTTTACAGTCTTTTCCCACCTTTCTGAGACTTAGTTTTTTGTGACGTTTTGTATTAACTTGTATTAACACTTTAATCGAGCATTGCAT
>JAJAGP010003356.1:0-76377 GCA_025084515.1 Ancistrus triradiatus | reverse complement strand
TTAAAAAGCAAATAAAGATACCAGTTGCTAACGCATTCTGTTTTTTCATGCACACATACGCCGAGTTTGATCAAAGGCACGTCCTTCCTTCACAGACGCAGCATTGTGATTAGCCATGTTTTCAGCTCACGCTAGTGGCAGGGCCAGATTTGAGCTCCTTACGGTGGCAAACATCCTAATTATGTTATATCGCCTGCAGTCATATTTTTCAAGAGTCTTTTCTGTGTTCTGTGGAAGACCAATTAGCACTGGAAGCCTCGCGAACATCGCATAATGAGTACACTCAACCCTTGTGGAAAGCAAATACCACGACTCGGCAATAAGAAGCTTACATGCCTTCCTCTTTCTGCGCAAGCCAGCTGGCTCCGAAACACCATCAAACTGGAGAAGGAGTGAGAGAAGCTTCTGCACAACAAGCTGTCCATCTTTTAGTATCTTTGTGCGCCATAAGATGTCCAGTTGCACAAAAAAATGGCAGGGGAAATGTTTTAAAGCCTGAATGGTGGGTTCAAAAGCTTGGGGGTTTTGGTAAGCACTATGTATTCTTCCTCAGATTTCACAGGAATGAGTTTGAATTAGGGGGATTACTGCGGATGCTCTGTGTACTTTGTTTGGTCCGGACAGCGTTTGGCATGTAGCGTGGCTACGTCGTGGCCAAAAACGCCTCTGGCAGCCTAGCGTTCAGGGATTGCTGTTTGAAGCGCAGATCTGCTCTCGCCTCCTTATCACACGCTCAATGTGTCGCGTGTTAGTATTGCTGTTTTATTGAAGATTTCCTCCCAAATCTGCATTGTTCCTGCTCTTCCAGGAGCTGTCAATCACTGCCGGCATTGGGGACCTCGAGACACAAGAAACATGATTTTGAAGTGGCACTCAAAGACCTTAAGAAATCTGCTTGACCTTTGCATGCCGTTAAGCAGACTGGTGTAAGTAGCTTATCAGGCAAATTCAGTCAACAAACATTTTGGTTTTTCAGTTAGAAAAACCAAACAATGCTATATAATATAGAAAATCAATACAGAACTGGAAAAATAAAAATAAATAACTAATTCATCACTGAGGGATCCTCATGCCTGGGCCCAATGACTTCTGAGAAGGAATTCTAGAAATGTAATACTTAAATAAACTTTAAACATTTAATAGATTGGAATCTATTATTTTATCATATAATTTGAGTGGCACGGTGGTTAGTGCAAGTGGCTAGTGCTGTCACCTCACAGCTCTGAGATCACCAGCCTGTTTACCTATCTGACCTCAGCCTGTTTGGAGTTTGCATGTTCTCCAGTGGGTTTCCACTGGGTATTCCTGTTTCCTCCTATGTTCAAAAGATATGCATTATCTTTTGTTGGTCTTTCAAAAGAGTGTGTGTGTGTGTGTGTGGATGTGCGCATGTACCCTGAGAGTGTCCTGCGCATGGACTGGTGCCCTGTGCTGCCAGTTGGCTTCCTGGAACCCTGACCTGAAGTAAGCAGGTATGAAAATGAATAAATGTTATATAATGCACATGTAGGCAACAACCTATGTTTTTATAAAAGTAAACTACAAAAAAATAAAACAACAAATAAAAAAAATGAAGGAAATATGTAACAGCATTAATAAATTAATAAAGAAATAAACAGTACCAAAACAAGGTAATCAGATAATAACACATTAAATACTGTAAATAAATGCTTTTATACATAAAAGGTCACAGTAATGTATTTCTATTATATTATATTATATATATATATATATATATATATATATATATATATATATATACACACACACACATACACACACAATCTAGAATTTCAAATATAAATTTTATTTATATATATATATATATATATATATATATATATATAAAATTTATATTTGAAATTCTAGATTGTATGTGGTACAAGTTAGTACCAAAAAATGCAATTTAACAAATAATATAGTATAAATAAATATAAAACAAACAACTAAACAAACACATTCCTTTTTGTTTATTTTTTGGTTGTGGGGGTATAAATAAATAAGCTATAATAATTTTAGATAAGAATATAAATGAACTAAAATTCATAACTGTAAAAAATACACATAAATAACAATGTAAATAAAAAAAAATGTAATTTAAAATTGCAGATCTTTCCATCATATTCATGCACTAACCATGATTTTATGATAAAAATAATTCTAAAAATAACAAAATAATTACATTATATAGAGATAACATAAAGGCAAATAAAACAAATGCAATATATTAAGAAATTAATAACAAATAAATAAATAAATTAATAAATGGCAGTTATGTGCTGTATACAAAATAATAAATGCACAAATAAATAGTAAATAAATAAATATAATTGTTTCAGGCAAAACACTAAAAGGCAATAGGTTGAAGCCAATTGTTTCTATCCTATAATATCCATCAACCGGCCATCATTTTTAAAGTAAAAGTAAAATTCTAAAACAATAATAATAATAAAATATAATAGTAAAAGTAAAAACAAACAAAAACATTTTGGGGACAATTTTAAAATATAAATATATTTATAAATCAGTGAATCAATAAAGAGTGCAGATGCATATACAAACAAATAAACAAACAAATAATCCTGCTAATAAATATCAATGTATTTGATTCGTATTCGATCAAGGCAGTGTTCAATTGTCCAGCCTGTAATGTTCATTCTCTCTATTCCTCTTCATCTGAGACAGAATACCAGTGTCTAGGCCTCTTTACCCCACTGTTAGCACGGAGCTGGCCTGGGGTTCTCTCTCTCATCCTCCTGCATCTGCTATCCATCAGTGCAGATGAAACAGTGAGCATGATCCTCTTTCTAAAGCCTGTGATAGGCGTGTTGAAAAGAGGCTGGAGGATATGCAGGCGAAAAGCCCACCACAATACAACAGCAGTGGCTGGAACAGCAACGGTTCAGCCTCAGGATAACAAGCGCTCGTAAGCAGATGAAGAGGCCGTCTGATGTCCACACGGACGTTTATAGCACAAAGAGAGAGAGAGGGAGCGAGAGACGGAGGAAAAAAGAGACGGTACCTATGAGAGATGTCAGGGTCACGACTGTGCATCTCATCCCACCTACACACTGCGGCTCCTGCACGTGTCCCCCCTCATTCCTGAAGAATGAAGACAGACAAATCTAAAGGTGTCCCTTGAAAAAGGAATGAACCCCTGCCAAAGAATGAAAGAACCCACAGAGAGAGCAGACAGCAGTTTGGATCGAATACGATGGACAGATCCTGATGTAGTTACAGACCGAGGGTAGGCTAAAATGCTGATTCAGAGAAAGTCCAGTCCAAATTTAGCCTGATCAGACATGACAGCTTTTCTTCCTTATAATCTCATTTATTAGTATTTTATATCTACTGTTTATCAGATCAGACCACTTGGTCTTGCTGTGCATCACCTGTTAGCACTGTTTGTGTCATTCTGGATTTATATCTATGTTACATCACATTACAGCATCTACATTTTATCTTAAGGGTCTTGCTCAAGAGCCCAACAGTGATGTCTTGGCAGTTTGCTAGCCATCAACCACAGTGGCCCAGTTTAAAGTCCTCACAAGGTGGTCATCACCTATCCCTGCCAGGCCTTGTGATGGACTGGTACCCCTTACAGTCTGTGCCCAATTCATTCCAGGATAGGCTCTGGACCCGAGGAAACCCTGACCAGCTTAAGCAGTGTGGAAGGAGATTTAATTTAGACGATTAAGGGTATTTGTTTCAATACATTTTGGAGGTGTGACAAATCCATTCCAGTAAACATCCTTAGTTGTTTCATTGTTTGAACTTTCCACACACTGTTTGCATCTTAGGATTGTCTTTATTTGGGTTTTCCAGTTCTGCCATGGCTAAGGTAACCTAGTGGGTAAGGTACTGGACTACGGACCAGAAGGTCCAGGGTTCAAATCCCACCTCTGCCAAGCTGCCACTGTTGGGTCCTTGAGCAAGACCCTTAACCCACAATTGCTTGGATTGTAAGACTGTATCAATTATAAGTCGCTCTGGTTAAGGGCGTCTGCTAAATGCTGTAAATGTAAATGTAAATCTAATTCGGAGGTGCTGTCTGAGGTACACTTTATGTACGCCCCTCCAATTGTACAAATGGCATCAAGGATGATGAAGAGATGAGGAAGATTTTCATCCTGGCCTGCCTTTGTCCATTTTTGGTTAACAGGAGATCAGCATTACTTCTTATTCTCTGTCAAAAGTTTGAATAATGTCTGTGAGTATGGCTTATAAATGTGATGTACGCTTCAAGGTACGTCGTCGGTCTCCGAGGTAACGTAAGTTACAGGTAGGAGGCTACCCAGGGACATCAAACAATAATTAATGGTTCCATTAAGGAATTTTAGATGGTGTTGTTTTGAACTAACAGGTGAATTTTCACCACAGTGGGATTGAAAACTGATTAATAAGATGTGCAAAAGACACCTGTTTAGTTTAAAGTAAGCTTCAGAAGTCATTTGTGTGTGCGCATGTTTTGCTCTTGGTTTTATTTGACACTAAACCCATTTAAAACACATTGCAGAGTTTAGATTATACACTTTTTCCATGGGTGGTAGATTTATACAGTATAGATTGCCACACGCTGCCAACACTGTTAACACCATGCCAATATAAACGACCTTTCTGTTGAGTGCATATTTAAGGAGACTTCTCTACTTCTCTCAGGAGTGAAAAAAAGAACAACACATAAATTAGTAAGTAAAAAGTTATTATTTTTCAAGCAGTGATCTTTCCACCAGTGTTAATGTCAGCTTTTTGTCAGTTGTAAAAATAGCATGCAACTGTATATGTGTATCTTAAAGTTCATTTTAAACCTTGATCAAAATAAACATTCATCCAGTAAACATTCGTAAGAAAGTTATAACAGGAAATAAATATCGGTCTTATATACATCTAATTCTGGTCTGAATGACGGAAAAGTACTTCGAACGAACCCTTGCGACTCCTGCTGACAGAAAAGAGAATCACAGCATTGAAATTCTTATGTTTTCCACTTTCTTTAAGTGTTTCAAGTTTTAGAAAAGATACAAAGATAAGAATTACTGTTTTGCACGGTAGAGTACTGCGCAAAATGTTTTCGTATTGTGATTTAATTAATTTTATTATTTACAATAAAACACTGTGCAAAGTATCTAAATTAGTATGTGATTATGTCCAGGTAATGTCCATTTTGGTCGACGTCCTTTCTCACAAAATGTGGATGTTAAATGGCACATACTTTTATAAAAAAAATAAAAAAAAAGTACTCTGTGCAGAAAGTAAATAAAGTACAGGATAGAAAGCAGTTATTATAGAAATAACTGAAGTGTTGATGTCACAACTCATGCAGAGACCTAATAGCCAAAAACTTGACAACTTGTATAACATGTTTTATGAATCTTAAATGAGCCACAAAATTAAACAATGCTGTTCTAACATCTAACAGTGCCAAAAGCTTTCTAATCAGTCGAATACAAAGAAGCCTGGTATTTATAACATCCCGGGCTTTTTACAGATGACCCCTGAGTAAATAAACTTGGTCTGTATGAACTTTCCTTGCTACTTTCCTCTGCTCGGTCTCTTTAAGTAGGGTTTCCTCTTAATATATTTAATATCAAAGCCCAGTGGGGCTCTAGCCCTCATTTTTGATTACGGACAAGCTCTTTGCATTCTGTAGGAAGTTCTGTAAGTCTCTGCAGGCAGGCGGTGGAGCCCATTAGGTTTGTGTTAATGCAGGACTGTGCCATTTTAAACCACATCATGAAGCGATCAGACTGCTGATCCTGAACAAAGGTGACAGAATGGTACAGGCTGAGCTCTCGGCCCCTCTTCCTCTTCACGGCTCAGCCTCCGCTGATGGTTGATAGATATTTCCTGCTCATTATGGCCGGCTGCCCTTCAAAGCTCAGATGACATACTTTCCAAACCTTCTTCCCGGCCAAACATCTTTCACACCTTCATTGGCTCCCAAATGTTTCTATTTTGCCACTTGTAATTTAGTGAGTGAAGACAGTGTAGAATGTTGAGTGGAAACTCAGAGAGGCTAATGGAAATAAAAATCAATCTGGCTTTCTTTTTCTTCCCTTTTGGTCCCGTCTGTCAGTGGAACGAGTCGCTGACTTACAACCATCCATTTCCAAGCTGCATTTCGGTGAAAACTGGCTAAATTGAGAGCAGAGTTTGAAGAGTTGGCAAAAAGACTATTTCTTAGCCTGAGGGTGACTCCGGGGAATACCTCGCTTTAAATCTATAGAAACAACATCGATATCAACATCTAAAGCATCTTCTCTGCCAAAAACCAAGTATACCTTTCTCTCTCTCTGTCTCTCTCTCTCTTTGCTTCCAGTCCTCTGTCTACTCTTTCATTTTATTTCCCTTTTCCTGCTTCACATACAAATGTGTTCGGCATTTACCCAGAACTCCTTTGAGAAAGCAAAAATAATGAATAGCGTGCAAAATACTTCTCTCAGATGTGTATTTTTGCCTTTTCTGTCGACCTCCATCCATCACCTCATCACCAAGACCACATTAGCATTAATTTGTATTAAATATGCATGCCAAAGCAAAAAAGGCACTCCGATTTTAGGCATCTGGTTATATGATATCAGATACCCGATGGGAAAGTCAGATGGGAAAGTCAGCCCTTACCCACAATCCACTTCCTGTCTCCACCCTGCTGTCAACATCCACACTGAAACGCTGTCTCTTATTCCCCAGGAAAAGCAATCTGGGACAAGGCGCTGACCTTTTCTGGACTGGCATTGACCTTTCTGGGGTATCAGCCACTTGTCTTCCTGCCCCTGATCGGAGGCAACTAGTGCCACTGACATGTGACCCTGAGGGCTGAGAGAGGTGAGAAAGGCTACCGGCTGAATCAGAAGCTCTGAGTCAGAGGAAGTTTTGCTGAACTGCTAAGAAGCTGCTACTCACTCATCACTTTTCTATGACTGGCTCGTAATGGACGCCTCTAATCCACAGTGACAGAAGAATGGAGAACTGGGGGGTGTCAGTAATATTCATAGAATTCCTCTTACAGGGTCCAGTGCTACAGGGTTAAATGGTTACCATGGGGATAAAGCATAGCGTGCTGTCCAGTTCTAAGAGGTAATTCTAGGATTTGTCTTTAAGTCCAGTATATTAGTCTAGAACTTAGTATGTATATTGTTTTAGGTCAGATTTTCCATTTTTGGGAATGTGCCCAAGGCACAGTACATGCCAACCATGACCAATTGTGTCTCCAGGATATGAGGCTGACTGTAAGAAAAAGTACTTTGAAGACAAGCAATACTCTGAGGCCACGAACCTGTCTGGCCATTCTCCTCTGACCTAGGCATTTTCACCCTACTGGATATTTTCTCTTTTTCAGACCATTCTCTGTAAACCCTAGAGATACCTGTGTGTGAAATTCCAGTAGATCAGCAGTTTCTGAAATACTCAGACCAGCCCGTCTAGCACCAACAACCATGCCGCGCTCAGAGTCACATAAAACATCTTCCTTCATTATTCTGATGCTCCGTTTGAACTTCAGCAGGTCGTGTTGACGCCTAAATATATACATCAATGTTATCCAGATGTCTCCACAGTATCCCAAAGATCATCTTTTGATGCTACTGAATGTTTGCCTTTGTCTTTAAGTGCCCCGATAAATGCTCTATGGGATTCAGGCCAAATGACTGGGCAGAAATGTCCATGGCAATCAGCACTTCTTTTTCTTATTTGGTCTTCAAGTAGTTAAATCAAAGCTTCGAGGTGTGATTTGCTTCAGAATCCTGCTGCAGCATGAATCCTTCTCCTGCTATCTAATGCTATCTAAGAACGTTTTCTCTAGTGCTTTTAGACTTTTGTCCCTAGTTGTGTGTGTATATACAGTATATACATTGTTTATGCCAACATATTCATCTGTTTACTGCACTTTACTATGGCTGAACTGCATTGCATTGTACTAATACTTATGCAGTGATAATAAAGTTCCCACTCTGACTTTTATTCTTTTTAATTAACTGCCATCTAGCAGTTATGCCAGAAACAGTTTGCTTTTACCAATAGACTAAGAAGGAATTAGCAATACTAGAAAGAAATTCTACCCATAATTTAGTTTTTCACTCATTCATCACAGTTTAGTCCTGTAAAGACCTTGTCTGCAACTGATCATGTAACACATGTCTACATAAGTGAGTCTTATCGTAGCAGCCATGTAGTGTACATCAGGCTTTAGTCCACTGGATTAGCCAGCTACTTTAATGTACTGTCATAACCCTGTACAAACTAATTTTACCTTCCACTTTTATCCCGATGTCGAAAGTGACATACCACACTCTTACATGACTCAAATAACATCTTGTCCTCCCTCCCCCTACTGTGGTGTTAAACAAGAGCTGCACCTGGGCTGGACTGTTGCCCCAGATGACCATATGGATGGAGCAGAGGGGACACACACACACACACACACACACACACACACACACACACACACACACACACACACACACACTCACACACACACACACACACACAGAGCAAAATCATAAAAATACATATAAATATATGCTCAAATAGTTCACAAGCCAATCACCATTGAGACCCAAGTCTCAACTCATTCTGAAACCTGGGTGTTTCACAGACACAGTTGGCTTCTGAGAGATGGAAGGAAGACCGGATTGGGATCACATCTCACCGCCTCAACAGTGATCCCATTGGACGATCGAGGTGCCGACAAAGAAAACATATGTACAGTATTTTGCAAAAGTCTTAGGCCAGCAATGGCCTAATTACCATATATAGCATACTGTCGATGATTGGACCCAAAAATTTCCAACTTGGATCCGTCACTAAATAATACCCAAAATGTACTACTGATTTTCATTCCAATCTTTGTGAGCTTCAGCATAGCCTTAGCAGCCTTTTTACCCTTCCAAAAAAGTAGTTTCTTGGCTGCCCCCCTTCCATTAAGGCCATTCCTGATGAAGCGTCTTTGGACTCTACGGACAAACCCTTACACTTTTTCACTTTTTGCCATGTTGTGCTAAAACAATAATACTAAAAAAATCGTTTTCGCCATCATTCTGCACTCAGTAGCCCACAATCACCAATCAAAAATTTTTGAAATCTTTGCAAATTTATTAAAAAGGAAAATACTAAAATATTGGATGGACATAAGTATTCAGACCTTTTACTCAGTACTTAGTTGAAGCACCTTTGGCAGTGATTACAGCCTCCAGTCTTCTTGGGTATGATGCCACCTGGATTTGGGCATTTTCTGCCATTCTTTTCCGCAGATCCTCTCAAGCTCTGTCAGGTTGGATGCGGACCGTTGATGGACAGCCATTTTCAGGTCTCTCAAGGACATGCACAGTTGTCCCCAAGCGGCTCCTGTGGTGTCTTGGCTGTGTATTTAGTGTCATTGTCTTGTTGGAAGGTGAACTTTTGGCCAGTCTGTGGTCCCGAGATGGGAAATGGGAGGCCCCCAGAGCTAAATATATAGTGTCACAGCAAAGGGTCTGAATACTTATGTCCATGCAAAATTTTGGTATTTCTTTTTTAATAAATTTTCAAAAAATTATAAAATTTTGCTTTCACTTTCTCATTATGGGGTGAAAACAAACTGATTAGGAAATTTTTATTTTTATTTTAGCACAAGGCCTCATTGCATGTACATAGAAATCTGTGATACGAAGGGAAACTCCAGCACTAACTGTAACCTTTTTTGACCTTTTTAAACTTCAGACTACTGGAGTTGTGTGAATTCTTATGAATATGCAAGACCATGTTGCTCCAGTCATTATGGAATTGGAATTGGAGAGGAAATTCATAAAGGAGCTCATGTAAAGTAACAAAACTCCCTCCATCCTTGTCGTTATCTGCAATTTAGCTCTGTCATTCCCAACGCTTAATGGTCTCATATCTTTTTTTTATTTGACTGTTATCCCGTCTGCCTCTTTTAAGCGCTCACCTGTGGCCCGGTGGCATGTCGTTCTGCCTTGAGAAATATCTCTTTCATGTGTTTTATTTGATTACTTTAATCTTTTATTTTGCCACGCAGTACTTTAGTGCTCTAAAAGAGAGGCAGATGCCTTCCTAAAAGGTGATTATTGTCAAGGGCCCGCTCCCTCACCAACACCTGTTCCATGGCAATTTACTTGTTTACTGACGAACTCAGAAGGTGATAATTTATCCCAGCCTGTTCTTTGTTCCCTGTCCATGCTCCCACTGTTCGGTACAGAGGCACAACCTGTCTCATGCTTGCGTGGGTGTGTGGAGGGGGGATAAGGGTGGAGGGAATGCAAGTAAGCAACTGAAGGAGAGAGAGAGAGAGAGAGAGATATTACTATAGAGTGTACTATATTTGGGAAATGACAATATAGAGCTGTGTCCATCCTATTAGCTAGTAAATCTTTGAATTCATCCACTACATTTTGGAACATGTCTCTGAGTTTGGCTTTTGATGTTAGACAATAAGCCCTGGATCATTTTGCCATTCCAGGGCATTTTCTGCAGTGCAAATTCTGTGCAAGCCAGCCAAGTTCTCAATCAAATCTGGCAAACCAGTTCTCTATGGACTTTGTTTAAGAACAGCAGAGCGGAAAGTTGACGAACTGTCTTGTTGGAGTCGAAAAACTATAAACGTGTCATATTGAGAGTCACTGGGGTATCAGTACAACCCATTCTACTGTCTATGGAGAATCCAGAAATATTATGAATACATTATGAATGTGTTACAAGTGAGTGTTGCTGAAATAGAATGAGCTCATGAATTAGAAGGGGTGTCCCCAAACTTTTGTCTATACAGTGTGTGAGTGAGGGATGTTTCTAGCAGTGAATTTATAGAACTTTAATATGATTTTCCTTTTTTCCTTTTTATTTATCATTTTCTGTACATATTTTATTGTATATCTAAGTTTTCGCACTAAATAAAAAAGCTGCCCTGCTATAATGCTATGAAATGAAATCATTAACCAATCATAAATCACTACTCACTTAAGAGCGGTATTTTTAAAGGAACAAGTACTCTTCTACTTTCACTCGTGTAAAGTAAACAAGCTTTTCGGCTCTTACAGGAGTGATATTTATTAGCATTATCCATAATTTTTCTTGGAAAAAGACGTGTACTTTCAGTGAAACAGGACGTTGACAGAAATAGACATTGACCGGACATTACCATAGTCACATAGTAGTTCAGATACTTTGCACATAGTGTTATTAACAATAGTATTTAAAACACAATATGAAAGCACAGTACAAGACAGTAACACTTATCTTTGTATCTTTTAAAAAACTTAAACCATTTACAAAAATGAAAACACATGATTTCTGCTTGTGATTCTCTTTTCTGTCAGTACATGTCATGAGGATTTGCTCACACTAGTTTTCTGTCCTTCAGATGTCAAGCAGATTTTTATTTCCGATTATAATTCTTAACACCTCGAGCGTTATAGTGAACGAACATCGATTGGATGGATATTAAACTCTTTCTATTAAGCTCTGTTCACTGCTGCTTAGACCTAAATAACTCAAATTTACAATTACAAATCTTAGTAAACAAAGAACAAAAACACTTACTGAAAAGCACTAGGAACCAAAAGAAACCTGTAACAATGTTCGACTGATTTGATTTGTGTAGCCATTTTACATCTTCATAAGTCTCGACCCTGAATGAACAACCCAGAAGTGCCAATGGCAAAGGAAAACTGAAAACCCTGAGACAACTGTGGAATAAACCTTGAGAGGAACCCAATTCAAACAGGGACTCCATCCTCCCCTGAGTGAAACCAGGAGACCAGGACGTCAAGATTACTTAATAAACAGTAGTAAGTATAAATGACCATGAATCAGTAGTTTATACATTAGATAGCGTGATGTCCTAAGGTGATACGTACAGTGGCCTCTGTCCAAAAACGTGCTCATATAAACGGATCAACATTCAGGACCAATTGATGTGTGGCTTAACTTTCTTTCTCCAGCCTGAAAGTCTCCATCAGGGATCTCCTCAGCATCTGCCAGTGCCTCTAATCTGCTATCATTCATGGCTGACTTGTACGAACCACCAGCATTAATTGCAAACTGCTGGCACCTGCATCTGCTCCGTCGTTCCCTGTTTCTCACAGTAGATGACAAAAGGTAGTAGTGGAGGCAGACAACCGGCTCTCTCTAGGTGATGGAACGTTAAAAGCACCCAAGCCTGTCATGCCTGAATCGGCAGTTTGGGTTTTCACGTTGGATAACTTCTTCCACTCGTGTGCATTTTTGCAAGCTCGACTTTGCCACAGGAGATGGACTTCCTGCCAATCTTTATAAATGTAGCAGTCCTATCGGCCCTGGATGAATAGCACGTTGCTGAAGAGAAGGCACTGGCAAAAAGCAAAACATTGCGTCGATGGATCATTGGTGTGCCATCCAGGGCAAGCAGTGTTAAGCTGGCTCAGTTCATTTGTTGAGATCTGCAGATGGGGACTGAAGTAAGCAGAAACATGTGGTTTTAGAAGGTGGACAGCGAATTAAAATGGCTGTTATTTCCCCTTATCCTTGCAAAACAAGGCGCCATAAAGTTAAAGTTACCTCGTGCCCTCTTAAATGAAGCACATCCATGCTACACCCTGCTGCTTCAGTGTCCCCTAAGTGCTAATGCACCGAGACCTGCTCGGATATTGTGAAGTAATAAGCTCATCTGCATAAGCTCAGCTAGGAAATACCTGATACATTATCTCCACCTTCTCATTTGACTCACTTAGGCTGGAGAAAATGTGAACTTTTTACGCAAACCGTAATATTATTATACCCTTTCATTCCTGCTGTGTGGGAGTCGCATAAGCATCTGGCTGAAAACAGATCTTACTGGTTGCTTCATTTCCGAACCTGGATGTAATTATTCTTTATTTCAGATTGGAGTTATACTTGAAAATCAGGGGTCTCAAAAATTCACGGTACGATCCACTGCAAACGTAAGTAACAGACACCAAATCCCAATCGCGACTTAAGACAATAGCGATTTATCATGTGACCCATTTTGCATCACGCATGCGAATCTGATCTGGTGAAATCACCCAGCTTATTGCACTAAAAGATGATTTATAAGTAGAGGAACTGGCCGTCTTAAATACTCATATATGCAAGACGCATTCTTGCCTCTTGTCAGGATTATGCAGAGATTTCATTTCAAAGTTTCAGAAAAAAAAAGAAATGCATATTTCACTCACCCAAATGAAGTTAAATCACAATGAACGTTCCAGTATCAGGAAAATCTAGCAGTGGCTTTAGCTTTGTCAGCTTTAGGTTTAAACTTCTTCAGTAAACTCTTTCTCTTTCTATGAACCTGTGCTATAACGGCATATCAATTCAAATAACTGGCATTAACCTGTATTAATTCTCATACGTAGTGATAATGTAGTGAGTTACATTTACAGCATTTAGCAGACACCCTTATCCAGAGCGTCTTACACTTGGTACAGTCTTACAATCCGAGCAATTGTGGGTTAAGGGTCTTGCTCAAGGACCCAACAGTGGCAGCTTGGCAGAGGTCGGATTTGAACCCTGTACCTTTTGGTCCATAGTCCAGTACCTTCACCGCTAGGCTACCACAGTCTCACAGAGTTTACTGGCAGGAGAAAATGTGGAAGAGAACTTTCTTTAAACTCATCTAATTTGGCATTAAGTAGACTTCTTTTCACATAATTTGAACTCACACCTTACAATCCCACAGTGGCAGCTTGGGTGGTAGTTGAACCCAGTTCCTCAAAACACTAGGCCACCACAGTCTATAAACTTACATTTCCATTTACAACTGTTAAACTCTGATATCAGATCTCATATAGCCCAACAAATGTGGGATAAGGGCTTTGCTCAAAGAGCCAACAGTAGCAGCTTGGTATAGGTGGGATTTGAACCCATGACCTTCTCATCCAAACCTTAACCACAGCACACTCACTCACTCATGCTGGGACACTTTAGAGACACAGAAACCCTAACACATGTCTTTGTAATGTGGGATGAAACTGGAGTACCTGGAAAACATACACGGAGAGAACATGCAAAGGCCAACAAACCAAACAAAACGAGGATCTCTGGGACTGTGAGGCAATAATGTTAATAACTTGGCCGCTGTGCTGTCTGTAATTTTCTAAGGCTTTTTTTTTTAAAGTTCATTCATCTTATTATATGTCCCAGACATTTGTACAACCCATAAAAAATCCACACGAGCACAATCTGACAAGCTGATGGTGTGCAGACCTGTGCAAAAGGTTAAGCAAACCCGCTCACATGACATGTTTGATTACTTCTCCATATGAAACAACCTATGTGGCGAAGAAATTTAAAAATGGCATATCTCTGCAAAGTGAACTTCACCAGGAACAAGTCAGGTTAGTTGTGAGATGTTAATGTGGACGTGATTTTGTAGAAATGTGTCTTATTAAGGTTGCTCCCTGCAGATGCTCTATTACGATCGTCTAATCAGCAAAACATTTAATTCCGCGCAAACGTTTGATAGGACTCTGTATTAATGCGGTGTAATGTACAGATCTTTATGAGCAACCGGGTACACACAGTGTGCATTATTTATCACATGTTAAATGCATTTTCTAGAAAGATTCCTAGCCTCAGATTCAAAAAAATTTATTATAGTCTATATAATATTAAATATATCTATATATTTTATTTTGCTTATGTTCATTTATGCAACATAGATGCTTCATGTTTAACAGGAATATTCATATTCAAAGTCGCTCAAGGAGGTCGGGTCACTTTTTGACTCTTGGTCCTCCCTAGTTTTCTTCCTTGTAATGTTTAGGGAGTTTTTCCTTGCCACTGTCACCCTAGGATATCTCCATTAGAGCTTTGGGCCTAGATAATACAAGATTGTAAAGCTGCTTTGAGGCTCCACTATTAAAAGCAGTACAGAAATACATCTGACTTCGACTTTGACACCAAGATGCTAGCTAAACATTCTCGGTTCTGGGTGCCTTTGGAGCATGTCTGGTATCTGTGGCTGTGCCTGTGGGAGATGGACAGACATCCCAGCCATCCCTTTAACTTTGGCCCTGTATCCTTCTTTAAGTCAGTTAAGTGCCAGAGCCCTCTTGACCCTGATCAGGAAGAAAAGTGAGGTTAAACAAATACTCCAATTTACCTTTTAACTTCTAATACGATCCGCAGCAGATTAGCCCTCGTTTGGGGTTAAGCGGTCATCTTGATGGGGTAAATGCAGCTAAGCTCTCATCTATAAACGCTGTCATGTCGCGGGCAGATCTGGCAGCGGTGCGAGAGCCTGTGGTGCGGCCTTAAACTGCCACAACTTCCACTTTGTTATTAATCTAATAAGTGAAGTTTAGGTGCTAAAAGAGAGCTAGGTATGCGTGTGTGTGGCACTGCAGCCATGGGGACCATGTGTGCCATTCTGTGTGTTTGTGTGTGTGTGTGTGCGTGAGTATGTGTGTGCATCAGGTGGGCTTGAACTGCCTCATTTGACACAGCCAGCATGTGTTCTGGACGTGTCGTAACCTGAGCAGCAGGACTGTGCTGCCTAATGATGAAAAACTGGCGTCTGCCACCTAAATTATCATCATCAGCTTACCCTCTGCACAGCCCCTCATCACCGCCGTGCCTCCACCACCTCCACAGCCTCCTCACACTCCCTACTGTCACACACCAAGAACACACAGAGTAAGACTCTCGCGCCATGCCTCCGTCTGAATACTGAAGTGCAGAAGTCGTGATGTAGGGACTGAATGATGTCTGAAGTCCTTAATATGCAAAGAAAGGCGCCATTAACCTTTAGTACTACCTTTCAATCAAGTGAAAGCTTTGCAGGATGGAAAGTGGCCATCGCCTCATGCTATGGTACAGCAGGACTAAGAATATATACCATAAAAACTAAAGTTTGTGGACATTTTTGGATTCCTCATAGACAGACAGTAACAGTAGAATGGGTTGGACTGATACCTCAGTGACTCTCAAAATGCAAATTTATAGGTTCCCACTTCCAACAAGTCAAGTCATGAACTTTCTGGCCTGCTGTAGTCCGATGACTGACAACTTGGCTGGTTTGCACAGAACCTCAACTCCATCAGACACCTTAAAAATGCACTGGAATGCCAAAAGTGAGCCAGGGCTTATTGACTACCATTAGAAATCAGCCTCACAGTCATGTTCCAAAACCTAGCGGAAAGCCCTAGTTTGGTTTACACCACAAACTGTCCATTTGTTTGGGTGTCCATAAACTTTTGTCTATATAGTGTATTTTATACAATGTTTTTCATTAGAAATTAGCATAACTGAGTGAAAAGTTGAAAAAAAATCTAAATTGAGTAGTATTTGGTATGTTGTTCCATCTGGACACTACAAGTTTATCCAACATCTGATGATCCATGCTGTTCTAGCATTGTTTGACAATATTCCAAAGAGCATCTTGTGATGCTGAACACTTGGCTTTCTCTGTTTTCTAGTACCCCCATAAATGCTTTGAAGATGATTATATGATTTGTAATCAAAAATATTGTATTAAATTTGAGTAAAGTGCTAACTAGAGGCATTAGTTTTGGACCCCACTGTATATTTTACTATGGGTTAAAAAATCTATTAGATTAATGTTGTCAGATGGGCAAAAATGGCACAGATTACAGCTGCAGTAAATGCTTTATTGATCTCAAGCAGCAAACACATCTCGACATAGTGATGTGAAGTGACAAAAGTAAAATAAAAAACTCAAGAATAGAGTACATTTGTCTAACAGACATGTGATTTGATATGATGTGAATTTCTGTAGGACACCCAAGACAGACAATAAATTGTCTAAAAACCTTTCGAGCATTGCCCACATTGAAAGTAAAATTTGTTTCAACCTCAATTAAAAGCTCTGTTTTATATCAATAGTACCATGTAGAACCTGACCACATTCCTTCTAAATAAGAATGTCCGACGGCTCTGGAAAAGCTGGCACCGCGTGGACAGACGATGGTGCCATGTTGGCTTGAATTCGTATAGTGAGGGCCAGCGTCTTCACCCACCCTGAGAAATAATAAATAATGGCTCCGTTTTGTTCTCGGCTGTGGCCCGCAGCCCGTGCCATCAGACATTAAAGGCAATTTGCAGTCAACATGCAGGCCTGCTTCATCTAAAACATTATCAATGAGCTTGTCAAACGCTGCCCTAACCTCCTTTTGTTATTTTCAGCAGCGGCCTCGGTAGGATCGCCGGGCTCAAGCTGGCCTCGTACCCCTGCTCCCCCTGTAGACCAGCAACAGGATGTCATACACCTGTTTTGCTTAAGGCTGGCACACCAGGCACTCTCCTTCTCCACTGGCATTGGCCCGTACACTCACCCGGCTGGCCGTATATGTCAGGATGTGAAATGATGGTTGTTGTAGGTGCAGCTGTTGCATAAGAAGAGTGCCAGGGGCGCAAGCTTCCCACGGTGAGCTTTAATTTGCTCTCGCTCTCCCTCTCTATTGGCCCCTCACCTTCTCCAAGCCTCTGCAGATGTAGTGAGGCCAACGCCCTCAGACATATGGGTCTCAGCCCAAGGCGGATTGTGTGTTTGTGTTGCAGTGTGTGGGACAATGTCATGAAAGATGCCCACTATACTGCATCAACCACCTTCTGCTAGTGGGAATTCTGGCCTTGACGTGGCACATAGCATTTGCTGGACTTTTCACGGAGAGCATATTGATCCAATTATTGCAATTCATATTAGATCAAACTTAGCGTCTTCAGATATGGTTCTCTTTAATATTCGTTTCACGTTTTGGAATTTGAAGGGCATTTTGTTACCACAAGTTTTTATTGTTCCTGTCAAACATCAGTCGCTGGCATGGCCGTTTCGTGGTTTAATCAGAGGGCTGCTTGTACCTGCTGGGGAGTGTTTAAGATCCTCTGAATGACAGTGTATCCTTGGCACCATTTTACTGGCGGCCCTCGACAGGAGGCCCTTTTGTGTACACGGCTCCCTCCTAGCCAATCAATAGCATTTGTTGTGCTCCCAGAAAGCACCAGTGGAGAAGCGATGCATTCTCATGCTTGACATTAAGAAATTTGGGGTAAATTCATGCTGATCTTTTGCAGTGAACAGCAACTGGCTGATAAACGTAGCACTTTTATGAATGAATAAAAATCATAAAATTAAACAACCAGTTTGGATGGACAGTCAGCACCTCATTATCAGTTTGTAATTGTTTTATACAAAGCATTTAATACTTTAACCTGGCAATACAGTTTAATATTGTACCTTTTACCATTTACCACCTGACTCAAATGGTCTGAGGAATAAATATCTGCCTCTTGTTAAGCTCGGAAATCAAGCATTGTGATTGCAGTTATAAAAGAAAGAAGAAACATTTACTGTCAAATAAACATGCATTCATTTTCTTCACATATTCTCATATTCTCTTCTCATACATGAGCCACTGTACAGGAGTTGACAGGGTTTAGGACCTTGCTGAAGAAGTTTTGCAATGATGGGTTTTGAATCCTTAATCTTCCAACCTACGTGCCACTGCTGCCCAACATAATAGACTTCTACTGCAGGTTCTACTGCATGTTAGCTTACAATTTGTGTCATTTCATCTAAACAGTAAATCAACTTAATAGCAAATTGGTCTTTAAAGATGCAATATTTCAATAAAACAATATTATGTACTATAACAACTTGAAAGTATGAATTTTTGTATTTAGTAGCCCGTGGAAGATTAGGATTTTAGAAACAAGCAACATTTTAAAAACATTACAAAATGGTCAGTTTTTAAGACATTTCCATTTATAAGATGTAAAATTGTTTATAGATAGATAGATCACTTTATTAATCCCAGAAGGAAAATCAGGTGATTGATGCATACAAGTTGTAGATGCATACATTATAGATGCATAAAAATTACCTAAGTATATACAGTAGCAGTCAAAAGTTTGGAGACACCAGCATTTTAGCTATTTTTTTCACATTACAGTTGCAACAGAAGGTCTCGAGGCACGGCTGTAATAAAAATCAACTATTTGATGTAGAGCTATTTGCTATTAGAGCTCGATGAAGCATTTATTCATCTCTGGTGTTGTTAACGTCCAATTGTTTTAGGCTAATAGCAGACAGACTATGCTTTCATCTGCAGCAGAGGTAGCACTGATCTGCCTTTCCTGAGGTGATCTTCACAAGAGTCAGTTTCATTGTACATTTGCCCTTTTCCTAAATGACTAGCCACTTCTCTTAAAGTAAACATGGATTGATGTTTCTGCCATATTATCGACTCTTAAAACAAAATCTGAAAGATTTCTTCCATACATGTTCCTTGGTATCTACTCTACCTTAAACTTTATCTCAGGTGTTAAGACAGGACATAAAATAAAATATAGGACCTCTAGGGCACCTGCAGCCCCTTTGCAAGCACTCTTGCACACATTGTGACACGTGCCTTCACTTTGCAATTATTCTTTTATTTGCATTATTTTTTAATGAAAAAAGCACTTATTATATTTAAAGAAATATAATAAGAAATATCTGACATTCAGGAGGTGCGTCCAAACTTTCGACCGGTGCTGCATATAACACAAATATCCATTTTATTGCTTGGTTATGACTTTATCATAGTCTTTATCAAAGCCTAAAGGGATCAATAAACTCAACACAACAGCCATGTGACTGTATTGGGCAAACTATTATACAATATATTATCAGATACATTTAAGATGTACCAGTTTTTTGCTGCTGTCAGCAGCTTTTTTTTGTTTGTTTGTTTGAAAGAGGTTTATTAATAAAAAGATTTCCCACATCGCTGTCATGCCACGGCCTCCTTTTAAGCCCATCAGCAAAGTGCAAAGTGAGTCAAACAAAGTCTATTCTTGCTGCACGTTTACACGCTCCACACACACACATACACAAAAGATTCAATTGTCACCTTTCAGGAACAACCTCGAGTGCTCTGGCTTTGATGTTAGCAACCGGCACGCGAGCTATGAAGATGCGCCGTGGAGGGAAGCTGACAGATAAAACGCAGAACACCACCGCCATCACTCTCGCACCCGCATAATGAGAGGGGGACCAGAGAACGAGGAAGACAGCAGCCCTCTCGAATTACCTCCCCACCACTGATGTGTTTGTTTTCTGACAGCTTTCCACGCAGCCGAGCGAGATTTCCATACTGATCTCTCTCCCCGGTGCTGACACCAGAAAGAGAGAGCCAACCAAGCTTGAATGAACACGTTAGCTGCGGTCGGAAGCGAACGCCACCGTTCTCTTATCATAATGTGAAACATCTACAGCCAAAGCGGATGGGAATGGCGTTGATTCTTAAAGTCCATGCCCAGCTAGTCAGCTCTGGAGACGGAGGAACCATAGAGAACCCCAAAACAAATTCAGTTTAATGTTTTGTTTTGTGAAAATCAAGGATTGCTATGGGTTTTGTTTTTAATCTCCAACCAGCAAACACACCTTTGATTTCAGGTTACCCTGAAAACCCGTTCGCCCAAAATTCACATATGATGGAGGACTTGGGGCTAATCCATCAATAAATAACCTACAATATGGTCTGATTCAAACGTAACAATAATATTAGTGTTATGTTCATGTTAGAAACACTGCAAAAGCCATTCGACATTCTGCCTGAGACAAGTCATGTCTCTGGAAAAGAAATTCAGCATTTCAACTACTTCAGTCTATAAATCATGTAGCTGTTTAGACTATTTGGTGTATGATATACTATCTAACCCAGACTCATAACTGACTGCAAACCATTTTTTGTTGTAGGATGTAGTTAGGTGGTTAGGAAGCGTTATTAAACCTATTAAATAATTAAATAAAGCTAGCATTACCTCTATTTCTGATCTACCATGTTGCAATGCATCCCTATGGATGTTCCTGTAGAATTTACCATATGTATATTGGATATAGAATGGACTGTATGTATGGACTGTCAGACATTCTAGTGTATGTGCATATGTATGTTCAGTTTTTGTTTCAGTCAATGTTCTGTCGAGTCTTAGTTGTGTACCATAGTGTGTCATTGTTGCTGTATTATTCTGCTACGAATTACCATTTGAGATCAATAAAGTATCCCTCTATCTATCTATGCTACTTAAATCTGCTGGCAGCAACAGTGACTTTGCCCTTCAAATGGCCCGGACATGGGAGAGCATCTTCCTAAACTGTCCTTCAAAAGTTTCATTTCACTCCTTCACCATGAAAGCCTGTGATTCAGATTTTCCAAAGGTTTTGTGAATACCATGTACGATACATTCACAATACATTTATATTGTTGAAACAAACATTATATTGTTTAACAGCTTTCATGTCCAGATCTCAACCCAAACAAACACCCTTTAGAGATCTTATTTTGGAAAAAATGGTGTACCACCTCTCCCGTCCAGTTCCATTGTCTTGTATGACCTATACCAAGAAGTATGTAAGTAAGTATACAAAAAAGATAAAGTATATAAAGCTGTGCTGATGGCTTACCAGAAGTGAGAGCATTTATACTTAAGTAACATTAAAACAAATATATACTCGTGAAAGGCTTACATTGTACTCATAAATTTGTGAACACCATAAAGTACATTTATATTATCTTTTGTGAGGGCACTTTATCATATTACACACCATTACATGTGTAGAGATAATGTCCTGCAAGTCGAAATATTCTTGCATGCATTTAGAGATTGTTTATTGTTTACTTGACGTCACATCAGTGTCTGTTATTCATGACAGGAGCTAAGTTCCATCGATACTTGGACATTTTCATACTAGGCCAATTTAGAGCCACCAACACTAATTCCTTAATACTGTACTCCAATGTATTTATTGCTATATCATTACTAAGTAATTGAAATCAGTTTGAAAGGACTGCTATGAGATGCTGATTCAGACTGTAAGGAATGATTCTGTAATGTATAAGTACTTTTATCTTTTGCTATTCGACCCACCATTGCTGATGGCCCTACACCTAAGTCACTTTATATGAGTTTTTACTTTGTTTCTCATCTGTACGCGTTTCAGATAAACATTCATTTACAACCGTCCATTGCCTTCCATTATAAATGAGTACACAGATTTTCTGGAAATGTGCAGATGATATTGCCCATCTGCTCTATTCACTAGATAGAGATTAGACCAAAAATGCTGGAAAATTCCTTTAAAAGGACAAAGCATGAAAAAAAGCCATCAATTTGTTACTACTTTCCAGAGACAGGTTTTACTCTGGGCTTGTTAGATGATATTAGTGAAGAATCATGCTCTTGGATAGGGTTCGAGCTTTATCTCGTATGCAAAGCTCATGTAATATTAACATTTTCTGGATGTATGGTAATTCATTCCTATGCATGTGATCTAAGCCATAAAGCCAAGCATCTGTATTCTCTGGCCCAGTCTAGCATCAAGGTGCACCTGCTGACTCTGTAGCTTGACGACGGGCTAAACAGCAAAGGCGTTATTGCCCCCTGGATAGGTCATTTGGTGGCTGTAGCCAAGAGCTAAACTGAAAGAGGGCTTTTAAAGAGCGAGAACAGGTGCGACTCACTGTAGGGGTTGGATGAGGCGCAAACACAGCGGCGGGGCCGCTCGTCATCGGCGAACATTCTCTCGCTGCCTCGTAATTAGGCCACAGCTTCAATGGAAACTAACTCAGGCCATATGGGCTAATGTAGCCACAATGGAGACCCCCCACACAGGTAACAGTCTGTCGACACCGAGGCCAGCTCCCAGTAAACCAAACAGCACCGATGCCAGATAACCCGCCGCTTAAGGCGGGCAGGAGTGTGAAAGGCAGAAAAACACGACGTGATTCTTAAGTTTCGCTTTAGTTGAAGGTCAGAATGGATATAATACATGCAGAAATGCCGCTCCGAATGAAATATTAGCATATACCAAGTATGTTTGAGGCCTTGGGGCGATGTCAGACAGAAATAAACCTGGCACCTACCTCAGCGAGCGTGAGGTGTGCCGAAACGTTGCTCTTGGAAAATAAAGATGGAATCTTTGCATACTCTACCTTTAAGGCTTTGGGGCGTTTCAAGTCAGAATTATCGTTATACATCTCCAGCCTAATTATTTATTCAAATCTCTCTCTGTCTCATTTTCTCATACGCCAGCTGAGCTGTGAGCAGCGCAGGTTCTCTTCAGCATCTGGCGCGTTACCCTGGGAAAGGCGCGTGCCCCTCCGAATTTGCAGCTAATCAACGCGATCAATTCTTCCTTTACCATGACTCTAGTCGTCACGACTTTGGTCTCAGTTTTGCTTAATGTAGAGGAAAATATTTAGACATCTAGAGCTCCATATGTCATCAAAGTTAGTGGCGGCTTTATCATCTTAAATGGTGAGGGACTCGTTGTGATAACAGCCTCGAGCCAGATGAGGTGGCTGAAAACAAAAGAAGCGGGCGTCCAATCTGTCTGCATCAGGGGAAGGAATTATGAGAGCTTGTGGGAGCCAACATCTGTTGTGGCGAGAATGCGATGCAACATGACCAAATGATGTGTGTGTGTGTATGTGTGGGAGCTCGCTAATGTGCGACTTCAAGCCCGAGCAAAGCGTCTGACAGATCCTCCGATGAGAGCTATGTTGTGTTTGTTTCACAGTTCGCGCAGATCATGTCAATAAATGTTTTGGATCAAAAATGCTCCTCAGAACGTGATAATTGATTCGGTGTGAAAGAGCGTGGGTTGATAATTACGGATGCAGGAAAAAATACGCGGCTTCGGAATATTTATCAGATGTCTCGGCTGCTATTGCCGAGCTGTGGAGGAGTTTAATGAATTTGTCATAAGGCTCATCCCAGCCATCTGATATCAGCTAACAAGGCCTGCCATGCAGAAGAGCTCCATTTACAGTGAAAAGCAGAGAGTCCAGATTTCAAATGGCACACGCTTCAAAAATTAATCTCAGTACAGAATCGTTTAGGATCATTTGATTTAACAGAGATGGGTTGTATAAAATGCCTGAAAGTGGAGTAAAAATAGAAATGACTTAATGAAATAGCAGCAGAAGTGAACGGCTAGTAAGAGCAATGATAAATAACCTAAGGTATTAATGTTCTAGTTCATTATTATATAAACAACTGGTATAGACTTACTTGAATAGCCAAATCAAATCAAATCAATTTCCATAGCGCTTTTTACAATGGAAAGCAACTTTACAAATATCTAGGCTCTAATTGAGCTGGGGTGACAGTGGCAAGGAAAAAACCTTGGGAGAACCAAGACTCAAAGAGGGACCCAACCTCCTTGGACAGCCTGGATTATGAATAGTTACACTAACCATACCTAAACCTACCTAATTAATAAGCTTATAATAATAATTGGAATAATCAGAAACTAAATATTATAAATTAAAAGAGAGAACATTTTTAAAGAAAATATAATACATAGACTAGGGTAATAATAATATATACTGCACACTACAATGCATTTGATAGAAAGAAAGAACAGTTTTTGTCACTTTTTTCCCCCAAATGTGCACACACTGAATTAAAAAAGTGTACATAAATATTTTAATAAAATATAAAACAAAAAAAAACATTAATTAATTTTCTTATCCGCTTAATCCTAATAAATATTTAAACAAATGAAATGCTCAAACAAAATCTCTTCTATGTTCACCACATTTTGTTTTCTTAGCAATAAATAAGTGAACCTTTAAACTAATTTTGTTAATAAATGTCATTTCAAACTCATTTTAAACAAAAAATCATACTCAATCGCAGACCAATGACGCAAGAAGAACCTCGTACCTGGTGCCAGTTCTTCACAGGGTGCCAGTCCACACAAACACTCACACTGAGGCACTTTTTAGAGATGCCAGCTGACCTACAGCATCTTTGGATGTGGATGTTGGAGAAAGTTGGAGGAAACCCACACACACACACACACACACACACACACACACACACACGGTGAACACGCAAACTCCACACAGGCAGTGGTCGGACCGAGACTTTGTGTCATCATGCCAGCCATTATTAATTACTTAAATATAAAATACAGTGATTTTAAAAATCAAACTAGTAATTTGACAGCATAGTTAATAGTAGGATGGACACATGGACATGTTTTACCATGGTTTCCCCGACCAGGTTACAACTGTGGTGAAAGATTAGATTTAAAAACAAAATAAAACACGCTTGTAAAACCAAATACAAAATAAAAGTACTTAAGTTTATGCTCATACCCTGCCATTTAAAGGCCACAGAAGCTGAACTCTGAAAGTTTAATGACAGCCAAAAGTTTCCAGTTTGAAGCACAAAGCATCACTTCTTGTTTCTGTCACAAACATCTCTGCTTTACCATTTGACACGGGAAAGTTTGAGCATCTCAGCGAACCAGGCAGACTTTAAGTTTAACCAAGCTGCAAACATAATTAATAAACAGATCCGATCTCACAGCAGCATCAACAAGATTCACATGTGTTTTTTCCTCCCTGAAAGCCAGAAACGATAATGAGTGTTGATCTTGTTAACAAGGCATCTCTTATAGAGATAAAGATCATTAGCCTCAAGCTGAATTACAAATCCTCCCTCCAAATGACAGGCTGATGATGCTAATTCCTCATGCCACATATCTCACACCGTCTTCAAGGTGCAACAAAAATAATAGGAGGATTGTCAAATTACTGGGACTTTTCATGTGCTATGACACTCCATTTATGATATAAAAGAACACCCTCGCCTCATTAGCACAGTGTTACGACATACAGTGCGCTTTATCTCTTCATAGTGTCACTACATGTCTAATTTCCTGTTTCTAGTTGTTTTTTTTTCTTGTCAGTGGAAAACAGAGGTTTAGAGTTCAACCTTCATCTCTTCTCAGTCTTCACTGTCAAAGGCTTCGGTGACAGTTACATTGGTTTGCGCAAAGCCGAGCCGTATCGTTCCTCCTAGTTTTGTCACGGCAAAGCTGCCACTACACACAACTGGCACACATTAGTGCCCATGTCTAGCCATTGTCTGTCACTTAAGTGTCTTGCAGGCGGCGCCTGAGGTGCTTTCATGTCTTTCAGGCCTCCTCACGCTCTCTTCCATCTCCTCGCGCTCTGACATTAAACTACTCCTCGCACGAGGCTCGTTGCCTCTATCCTTCATCCTCAACTCTTTCATGAACAGACAGAAAGCGGCTGATGCAAAGTTGGGCCTGACAACCACATGAGGAGAGAACGAGGAGCACAGGCGTTTTAGCGGGCGATTTGATATTCCGACATTTCTTCCCTCTTCCATGCGAAGTGTGAAAGAGTTCTGGCAGCAGCTGTAGTGCTGATCAAGAAGTCGTTTAAAAAGCAGATAGAGGCATTCGAGACGTGCTGATGGTTTTTGTTAAGTGAACGTACGACTCGAAACCCTGTCGTCCTCTGCCCTGCCGTTTGTTCTCTAGCTCACGAGACAGGATTTTGGGTTTACCTGAAAAGCTTTGACAGGATTTTCAAACTTGATTTGTATAACATGGCTGCGATTTGACTCTGGCATGGTCTTGGTGCAGACAGAATACCTGGTAGTGCCACAAAACCCAGATATCGTGTCTACCTAAAACACAAGAACTGAATTCAAAAATGAGGGAACACCTGCACCAGGAGACAAAATACAGACCCCACCAGCCTCACAGTCTGTGTCCGTTAGATTTTATTGCAAACTTGTCATCCTAGTCACCGAATCTGCATACTTGCTTTTCGGAATCAATTTTAGGAAAAGGCCCATTCCTTTTTTCCTCCTTACAGAACAGCTTCAACTCTGGGATGTTGGTGGTGGCCTCACATTTATCTGCCTCACTTCTGGTCCTTCCACAAATTTCCTATGGATTAAGGTCAGGACTTTGACCTTGGCCATTTTCCAAACTGAACTTTATTCTGCTTTAATAACCATTATATTTGTATAAACGCCTTGTGTCTTAGGGGCGTTGTCTTGCTGCTGACCCCACCTTCTCTTGAATTCATGTCATGGACAGATGTTCCTGGCATTTTTCCTTTAGAATTCTCTGATATAATTCAGAATTCATTGTTTTCCACCCTCAATGAGAGCAAGCCGTCCTTTGCCCAGAATACAGCAAAACAGGCCCCAACCATGAATATCTACCACCACCATGTTTCACAGATGGGATAAGGTTCCTTATGCTGGAATGCAGCGTTTTTCTTCTCTCTTTCTCCAAACTAACGATTTTCTTTAAACCAAAAAGTTCTATTTTGGTTTTCCCCCGTCCACAAAACATTCTTCCATAGCCTTCTGGCTCGTCCACTGATCTTTAGCAACTGCCACAGACAGCAATTGTTCTTTTTGAGGAGCAGTGGCTTTCTCTTTACAACCCTGCCATGCACACCATTGTTGTTCAGTGTTCTTCTGATGGTGGACTCATGAACATTAAAATTAGCCAATGTGAGAGAGGCCTTCAGTTACTTAGAAGTCACCCTGGGGTCCTTTGTGAAATTGCCAACTATTACACGCCTTGCTCTTGGAGTGAGAGGTTCACATACTTTTGCCACTCACTAATATGCAATATCGGATCATTTTCCTCAATAAATAAATGACGAAGTATAATATTTTTGTCTCATTTGTTTAACTGGGTTGTCTTTATCTACTTTTAGGACTTGTGTGAAAATCTGATGACGTTTTAGGTCATATTTATGCAGAAATATAGAAAATCCTAAAGAGTTAATGAAGCTTTAAACACAGATCAGGCATCTTTTTGTTTGAGTGCTGCTGCATTTTATTGATGAAGCATTCGATTTCGGTTGTGTTTTGGGTGCTACTTAGTCAAATAAATAGTCTCTCTCTGTATAGCACAATACTAATGAGGGAGTAGGGATACTCATGAGTGTTTAGTGATCTGTTTCAGACACAGCCATGTCTTCAGTGTATAAGCTCTTCATAGAGTGCCATTTGGATTACATACATGGTGAAACAATGAATTGAATAAGATGTTTAAAACAGCATCACCCTGCTGAATATGTGGAATTTGACAAAGAGGTTCAAATGAAATTTAGTAAGAGCGCAATCCAGGCACATCCAGCAGTCCTTGCTATCATTTTTTTTTTAGGAATGGGAACCTTTTGCATTAAAAGAAAAGTTGTCAAACGCTTCTGTATGCTGTCATGTTAATGCTTACACAGAAGAAAAATTGGAATGGCAAACTCATGGAATGGGCCAGTAAAAAAAAATAGAAATAGCAAGAAAATTGCAATCTATCCTTCTCTAAGAATCGACACAAGCGTTTAGGCAAACAGAATAAGCGCATACCTGTATACAACATGTACCATTGGAGTGGGCACTGGCAGGTATTTTCTATATAGACACCGTACATCTATATACCCATGGACTATACAGCATAAATTAGGAGGAGGAAACGTCGCCATACGTAAGTCTGTGAAGCTACACACAGGTCCACAACTGAACTTCAGTAATGCTTCCTGGAGCATTGTGATGATCCTGAGGATGGGGACTGGCAGACAATTTGTACTTGTGCAATTATTTCCTCATTTTCCTGCTGATTGTTAAACAGTAAATCAGTGGGCACTGGTACGGGAAATGCCGCTGTACAGGAAGCCCAAATACCTGATCATTCTTTGTGGGGAGCCCCTTTTGGTCTCACGGCCATCCTGCTAGAGCAACATCTCACATCTCACAACCTCAGGCCAATTCACGCAATGGTAGCAGGGAGACGGTTTTGATTTTGCTCAATATAATATCCTTCTTTCATAATGCACGCAATGATAATGTAGCAGCTTTCACGTGGTATGCACAATACGAATCTTGCAGATACCGGATGTCCAGTAGGTTGCAGTCTTATTGTAGTCCCTCATTTTAAAAGCCCAAAATACCCATGCAGTTCAATCAAAGAGCAACGTTTGTGTATACTCATGATTATCTACATCCATAATGAAGCCATATCTATCATATCACTACCTAAACTGTGACTGTAAGAACACTTAGTGTGGTGGTTTGATTAGTTTTTACATAAACATACTTTCATTTATTGTAAGGTAATGCTAGTGGAAATATAATTTAAAAATGTATATTGATTGACCGTTCTAATACCTGATTTGTTGATAATTTCCATAGTCATTCCCATAGTGATCATTAAAGCCCTGGATGGCACTGGGGTGGTCAGTGCTGTTGTTATGGGCTGCGGCCAGGACCGAGTATTTTTGCCGTGCGCGACCTGAACTACATTGCCCACAATTCCTTGCAGAGACAATTGGAAATAATCCAGACGCTCGACAAGGCGAGTCAATACTATCGCAACAGCGTGGGGAAAGAGCGGTGCTTATATAGAGCTTCCCCAGCTGTATGCGATTAAACCAAACAAGGCCCAGGTGGAGCCGCGGCCATCTTGCCTCTGCAAGGAATTGTGGGCAATGTAGTTCAGGTCGCCCATGGCAAAAATACGGCCCATAACAGCTGTTGCCTCACAACTTCAGATTCCCAGGTTAGAATTTTCTCGTCAAGCAAAAAGCCCACCCCTCTGCTGTGAAGCATTTAGTGCCTGTCGTCTTGGTAATGACACACCGACCCCCACATCCACAGAATGTTTGACTGAATCTCTTGTGCCAGTCACTATCGTGTGATTTCTACTAAAAAAACAGGGTGATCCAACCTTCCTCAAGCGCAGCCAGTCGTACCTGCACCTGTGGCCTGACAGGGGTGAGCGACACCCCTGAGGCCCCACTTATGTATTTTCATAACATAAAATAGCGTGAATGCTTATTTTATTTTTAATATTAACATTTTTGGATACATCATTAGCAGACCGAGTGCAAAGGTGACATTAAGGGCACAAAAGAACACCTATAATCCAAACGAACACACTTACACACACCGCACCACAGAGTACATGTTTGGGTCCTGCATCCCGAGCACGCCCGAGCATGCCTGTTCAGTGTTTGGGGAATTACATCAGCAACAAAGCAAATAGCAACAAACGCACAGCGTAAACAAGCTAGCAGGCAGCTCGTTGTGCTGCACACCTTCCTGGCCACACTCCAATTTCTGACTGCCACTCCAGCTTTAGCGCATCTTTAAAACATCAATACGTAATTGAGAGCGAGGCTTCGCACCGAAGATTTGCATCTTTTTTTGTAAGCTCCCCCTACCCCATTTGATCCCTGTGGCTCACCAGCTGGTTCCAGTGTTTCTCCAGTTCAACCAGAGCCTCCAAGTTCACATACTTCACTTAATTGGTTCCCAAGGCAAGAATTAAATATTTACTTTAAAGCGCTTTAAAATTCAATTGATTTTTATCTGACAGCTGTGCTGGTCTCCAGTGGGCCGATTGCATGCGCTCACCACGCAGTCCCATGAGCGTTCGGGAAGAGTGTGCAGCACAAACAGCTGAAATCCTCCTCTCACGCATGCACACCCCAAAACACACAAACACAAACACACACAGCACTGCCCTCTGATCAAGCGCCGACATGGACACTGTCTTGACCTCTCACCCCTGCACTGAGCGCCGGGCTTAACGCGGTGATAAAGCAGGAAAAGATGGACAGGGTTCAACAGCTGATCACTCAGCGCAGGAGATGCAGCAGGTGATTCAGGAGTCGTCTGAAACAATACACCTCCATTCAAAGTTCAGTCTGGAAGAGTCCCATTAAAACAGGTTCTGCCTTCTGTTTCGGAGGATGGGTTTAAATGGAGACTAATATCCACAGCACTAACTTATCATGTTAAATGTGGTCTCATGCAAAATGTATTAATGCTTCAGTGAGCCAGACTGATTTGTGTGATTCTGTGTCTTCTAATATGAGCTGAAATTGCAGTGCTTATAAAATGAAGGATTAATATCCACGACGAGCCTTAATAACTAACATTAATAAGTTTCAGAATTACTACATTCATTCCAACATAATTAAACAACAATAAGTAATAGTAATCATGCTGGGTGTAGGTTGCTTAATATGCATGCCCATCACCACAAAGACCAGGGTTTGAGCCTTCTGCTCAGGTTCCATTCAGGGAAAGCAGGATTGATATGATGTCTGTCTTTATGTCTATCTGTCTTTCTCACTGTCTTTGCAGTGGGAGCCAAAGGTCTAATTTTAAACCAAAAATATCTTCATACATTCAAGAAATTCAGGATTTCTTTTGCATTAATGACAGCATACACTTGAGCTGACATTGACTCCACAAGTTTGTTTAACATCTGATGATCCAGGTTATCCAGCAAGATTCCCAATATCCCAAGGAGCATCTTGTGATGTTACCAAATGCTCTGCTTTTTCTTCCTTCAAGTGCCCCCATAAATGCTTGATGGAGTCTAGTTCAGGTGACCACGTCCATGACAAAATCCATGACAGTCAGCACTTCTTTGCAAAGCTTTTTGGATCATAATCCTGCTGCACTATCGTGAATCTTTCTCCACAAAGATTTTCACTAATATCGGGTCGGACCCACCTTTGACTTCAGAACTGCCTTAAATATTTGGGACATACAATCAACAAGGTGCAGGAAACATTCCTCAGAGATTTTGGTCCATTTTTGGTCCACCACATCCCAAAGGTGCTCTATTGATTTGAGATCTGGTGACTGTGGAGGGCATTTGAGTAAAGTGAACTCAATGTCATGGTTAAGAAACCAGTTTGAGATGATTTGAGCTTTGTGATGTGGGACGTTATCCTCCTGGAAGTAGCCATCAGAAGATGGGACACTGTGGTCATAAAGGGATGGACATGGTCAGCAACAATGCTCAAGAAAATATCCCCTACACCATTACAACGCCAGCAGCCTAAGTGTTGATACAAGGCAGGATGGATCCATGCTTTCACGTTGTTTAGACCAAATTCTGACCCAACCATCCAAATGTCAGAGCAGAAATTGAGACTCATCAAACCAGGCAATGTTTACAAGCTTGTATTGTCTGGTTTTGGTGAGCCCATGTGAATTGTAGTCTAAGTTGCCAGTTCTTAGCTGACAGGAACACCACCTTGTGTGTTATTCTACTGCTGTAGCCCATGTGCTTCAAGGTTGGATGTACTGCGCTTTTAGAGATGCTCTTCTCCATACCTTGGCTGTAACCAAGTCATTATTTGAGTTACTGTTGCCTTTCTATCAGCTCGAACCAGACTGGCCATCTCCTCTGACCTCTTGCATCAACAAGACATTTCTGCACAGAGGACCGCCCTCACTGGCTATTTTTTCTATAAAATACATCCTGGCTTAGTCATCCTCCATTCTGTGTGACTAATAATACTCCATAATAGGCTCCATCTATCTCTTTGGACTTTTGTTTTTACTCAGTATACAGGATGCTAATTATTTTACCATTAGCAGCCATCTCAGCCAAACTCAACATGGGCTCTGACTTGAGTTGAGGGTTAACTCAGGTGAAAATTCAGACATAAGACCTGACTTAAGAGCCACATTAGTGATTTTGATACTGGTCCTTCATTCAAAGTTGAGGATAAAATCTCATTTAGCTTCCGTTTTCCAGGATGCCTAATTGGCTTCACTTATCTATCAGCTTATATGGGCTAAGTCTGACCTAGCTTTAGTCCATATACACTGCGAATGCACAGAGTTTCCAGCAAAAACCCGTTGACCGTGTGAGATGTTTTATTTTAGCAATATAGCTGCACAGTGTATAAACATAAATAAATAATAGCTCTGCTGTAGAGGAACTGACATGGCTGACATCATCTTCCTGAGTCCTGATAGCGTGTTAAGGTTGAACCTGAGCTCCATTTCCCCAAACATTGCACCATTGTTTGCCAGGATTTTGTGTTTCTGCTCATGTCAGTCAGTGATAGCTGTGTGAACCCTTCATTAATAACACATTGTATTCTTATAGTTTGATATCATATATGAGTCCTTAGTTTTTAGCAAAGTTGTGATATGGAAAGTGTTCGTAAAGCAATGGAAATAATGCAAATGATCATAAATGTAAAGCCTAAAAATATTTGACTTGTCCTGATTGTTGCTATGTTACTGTGACTTATTTAGTATATATAATATCATAGAGCATACACTTTAACACAGAGTACTGTGCAAAAGTCTTAGGCCACCATTAGACTATATATACACCATTGTTTTGTCAATGGTATTATGAACATAGATAATTATTTCTTAGTCTCTTTATTAGAATACAGCCAGAAAATACAAGAACAGTATGCAGTATTAAAACTTAAAAATCATGAAAAACAGCTTTAGGCTACAGTGGCTAGTATTTAGTGTGACACTTGAGCAATAGCAGCATCTGGCAGCCTCATCAGGATGTCATGCTGACACTTCTACAAATCTTGCTTGTTTGTGGGTTACCAAATAATTATTTTCCACCATGATTGACATTTAAATTCTTTACAAATCCTACAATGTGATTTCCTGGATTTTTTTTCTCATTTTGTCTCTCAATGTTTTCATAGATGAACATTACAGACCTCTCTCATCTTTCTAAGTAGGAGAACTTGCACAATCAGTGGCTGACTAAATACTTTTTTGCCCCACTGTATTATATAAGATCATTAGACCGATGCGAACCAACAAATCGAAAGACTTTTGCACAGTACATTATATGGTAGGAAATCATCTAGCTATCTAACCTGTCCTGTGAACTGCAACAACTTACAACACCCCATAATTATATATATTATTATATGTAAGTAAGATATGCCAAGAGTGGCACGGCGAGTAGCACTGCCACCTGGGTCCTGGGTCCAATCCCAGGTGGAGTGGATCCATTTTATGTCTAGTCCTCCCCTTGGTGTCCTCCCTGTGTCCGCGTGGGTTTACTCCGGGTACTCCGGTTTCCTCCCACAGTCCAAAGACATGCGGGTTAGGTTAATTGGTGTCTCCAAAGTGAACTTAATTACTTCTCTCCGAGTTGTGTTCCGGTACCAGTTTCAACCCCACACATGTTGTTCATGATATCCATCTGCTTCAACCCCACACAAGTTGTTTCCATCATCAGCTCCAGACCCACCATATCTGGGCCACATCAAGGGGTAGTATCTCTCACTCTGCTCCTGTTGGCTGGGGACGTAGTGCCGCCAAGGACATTCCTGCTCAAGATCCTAGAGTGACTACATAATGCCAATATGCATATTTTACATTATTGTATTTGAACTATCACCATAAGACTTGTTTGTTTAGATAAATTAGTTTCATTCTTACATTTAACATCTACGCCACCCAAGGAGGATGGGTCCCTTTTTGAGTCTTAGTCCTCCCAAGGTTTCTTTCTCATAACGCTTAGGGAGTTGTTCCTTGCCATTGCTGTCCTAGGCTTGCTCAATTTGGGATTGGCTGTATATATTAGAAGATAATCTAAAATTGTAAAGTTGCTTTGAGCCAATGCTCCATTGTTAAAAGCGCTATATAAATAAATCTGACTTGACTTGACTTTGTGTGTGAGTTTATGTTCTCTACAGCGGATTCGCATCCTGTCTAGGTTTGTTCTTGCCTTGTGCCCTAAGGCTGAGGGTTCAGGCTGCCACTGTTGGGCCCTTAGCCTTCAGTTGCCTAGATTGTACCATGGAAAACTTTATGGATTGTAGGTCGGTCTGGATGAGGGCATCTGCTAATTTATGTAATGGTTGTGCTGTTTAGCAATGATCATGTGTATAGTGGTTTCATTGTTGGTTTATTTGCTTTATTTTAACATTACTTTCAACATCAAAAGCTATTTATGACAAACACAAGGTCACATTGATACACAAGGTTACTTCAAAACTAGATTGGGCCACATTAAGTAATCAAATGTATCTTTTTGGACTGTGAGAGGGATACCCGTAGTAAACCCACACAGATATGGGGAGGACATGCAGACTCCACATAGGCAGAGTCAGAGGTCGGGCTGGAACAATGGAACAAATAGTACAATGGAAGTACTGTATCAAACACAGCACATCTAATGCCTTGTAAAAACATTTATCTTCCATTAGCCTTTATACGTTGTGTGACTCTACCTGTAGGTGCATCACCATAATCCCAACTTCAGTCTCTTCAGTATGCCTCGGTGCGAGAACCGCATGCCGTGTTTGACACACAGTAAGTGCACTGCAATTAAAGTCCCTGACGTCCAGGGAGGTATTTGTTTTATGCATTCGATTTCTCTCTAATTGCTGCACTGTTCATTAGGAATACTTTACCTTCAAATCGGATGCTAAAGCAGAGATTAGAGCTTAATTATAGCACATAGATCTCCATGTTCAGCTCCATATTCTGCCTTAACCTCCTTCCAGGCTTTATGAGTAATAGTGCTTAAATTGGTCCATCCATCTCTTTGGTGTTTGGCTTATTCTCATACAGTAAATGGGATGTTAATTATATTGCCATTAGCAACCTTTTCAGCCACACCGCAACGTGATGCGAGCTCACATCGGGGTTCTGACCTGGGTTAAGATGGGTTAAACCGGGCTAAATCCAGACACAAGACCTGACACGGCAGCATTAATGATGGTTGGTCAAAGAGTTTCTGCGTGGAACAAAGAAACGAAGCGTGTTCAAATAAAGCTGTATTACCTACTTATTATAAAGCTGAAATGAGTTTATAATGCTTATTTGTGTATTATTTATTAGCCCTGCATAGAGAAGCACATATTATTTAATCCATATTATGAATCCTTTGTGATTAGTTATGAATTATATCGCTAATACAGTCAGTTTGGTTTTGTATTGTGTTTGATAGTAGCAGATTCTCTCACTCTGTGTGTGTGTGTGTTTGTGTGTGTGTGAGTCAGTCTAGTCCCCTGAGTGTGTGTATGTGTGTGTGTGTATGGCAATGCAAACAGATTGACCAGGTTAATATCATGTACTTTCAGGCCTTAATGGGCAGCAGATTCAGCTCCAGATTTTAGACATTAGTGCAGTTTGTCAGTCTGCTCCCAGCGGCTCAACGGCAGGAGGAGGAAAAATAAAATAGATGCAAAGCGAGCGGGAGGTGTTGTGTGTCGTGTGTTTAGTTTAAAACAGTGCACAGTTAAGGAGTAAAGCCTATGCGTTTAACCCAGCTATCTCCTCAAATCCAGGCCTGCATCGCCCTCCATGTTTCCGCTCTCCCTCCTTTTTTTCCCCTCCATGTGCGAGTGAGTGGCACTCGCAGACCCACCACTCATTAGCACTTCAATTAAATAAAAAAGGGACGGAGCCACGTCTGAATCTGGAGCCAATTTGGCAGCGGGCCGCGAACGCAGCGCGCCGCAGCCTCGTTCCTCCCCGCAATTCGGCCTCTAAACAAAAGTGACAGGATCTGTCAGCGCGCGCCAACCGGCCGGGGATTCACCTGAGCATCTAAGTTATATAACACTAGTCAGATTATAATTAGTGTCAGTTTTAATCTGCTCGCGAGCGCCACTGCAGCTGCAGGCTGCGGCGCAGGAAACGTCAGTGTGTGCGATAGCCTCGCGTTCACCCCGCCAACTCTAACCTGCGCATGAATATTTCAAGGGGATTCTGAGGGCAGGAGGAAAGATTTAATTATTCCAAATTAGGAGGTGCCGCGTGATTTGGCCCTAATGACCCACCTTGTTTTCTGCAAGGAAGCAAGAAGGGCAGATGTGCCTTCGGATTGCAGCGGTGCTTAGTAAACTTGGCAACTAGGAGTACTTTGCGGTTAGTATTTGTGCGAAGGGCAGATGATGCTTTTCATTCGATTGGTGCGCGCTCGTTAAGGACCATTCCTTTGTCGGATTTTTGTCATTTCCTTGTAATGCATTGCTCTATGTGTGCCGTGTTTTGCAGCCCAACCCGACTGTTCTGGAATACGTCAAAACCATATCTGAGGATCGCCAGAGTGTGGCAGGATTGCAGTAAAGAGGTGTGTGTTGTACAAGTAGAAGACTTGACATACACCAGGGGGTCTTAAACTCAGCATGGCCCTTCAACACACACCAAGACCACATTCCATTTCCACAGCCATATCAAAACGAGCTCGCTTCAGCTCACTGGACACACACACACACACACACACACACACAGAAACTCTTAATGTGACTTTCAAAGATTAAATCCTTTCAGAAATGATTTGATAAAAAACACACACCCATCCAATGGTCCTTTATGATAGTCTCAAATAATAATAATAATAATAATAATAATAATAATAATAATAATAATAATAAAAAATGTTAGTCGCATGATGAATTTAATCCATTTGTCAATTACTTCAAACTCCAGCTTTAATGAACACACACTGAATGTAAGAAAACAATACAGCTCTAAATAGTTGAATGTACCTTATATTGATAATAATATTTGTATTTATTTTATTAACTAGCAGTACATTTTAGTGACAATTATTTTAGAAATACCTTTGGAAATGTAGTCAGCATGACAAACCAGGACAAAAAAAGCAGTCAATGAACAGAAACAATAACAGACAGTGTCTCTTCCACAGTGAAATATTAATAATGATAAGAATATGAATGGAAATTATATTAATTTATGTATTTTGTTTCATGTTATGCCAGCACCGATGCCTATATACATACATACATACCGATGGATATATATATATATATATATATATATGTATAGACTAACGCATGTCTTTGGAATGTGGGAGGAAAATGGACCTGCTGGCAGAAAAGAGAATTGCAGGCAGAAACCAACGTCCTTTATGTTTTCATTTCTTGAAACTGATTCAAGCTTCATAACAGATAAGAATTACTATATTTTACAGTACTAAATGTGTTCATGCTATAGTTTAGTTAATATTATTGTATAAACAAACACCTGCTGACAGAAAAGAGAATCGCAGGCAGAAAACAACATGGTGACGTTCCATTCGTTTTCATTTTCGGTAAGTGTTTCAAGGTTTATGGAAGATGAGAATTAGTGTATTGTACAGTACTGTACTGTACCAAATGTGTTCTTTTGAGTTTTAGTTAATATTATTGTTTAAAATGAAACTATTACTACTATGCACTATAAGACTTCATTCTGGGGTTTTTTGTGGTATTTGTTTTCTATACTACTAAAAGTCCTCTATAGTTTATCATACCTGTCAAAGTCAGCACATCACTGACTAATACTTTATTAAGAAAAAGCCTATAGGGATGGACGGATTCCATTTTAGCACACTGGGCTGAATGCAGGACTAATTAAAAAGCATATTTTTACATTATTAATTTCTGAGTTTCACACTTAATGAATGTGACATGACAGGGCTCCTATTTTTATACCCAGGCACAGAGAGGCAAAGGAGCTGGGGAATACAGGTCCGCAGGTTTCAGCCAATGCAACGGCTCGCACAATGAAGCCTGCTCTCATCAGGAGCCCTTGAACAGAGAACTAAACAAAAACACTGCACTCTACCACCGGCATCTACAATCTGGTGGATTTAGGGGTTGACCAAATAGAATTATTATAGGTTTTAAAAATTGTAGTATACCAGTGCTACTAAGATAGTGAAAAGAAATTTTGTGATTTCAAATATGTTCTATGGCAATATGATTATTCATAGATGGACAGCAAAACTAGGGTAACAATGTAATTCAGTGATTTTTTTTAATGCGTACAGTATAAGTGGCCTGAACCCTTCTTTTAGTGATCCGTTTTATTTTGCTTTAAGAAGAAGCAAGGAAAAAGACAGACAGAGAGAGAGAGAGAACGGGAGAAAGAAGGAGTGAGAGAGCTAGAGAGAATGTGCCTCTCTGTAGAATAGACGTAATCAAGTGTGGGGCGATCTCTTTGCCAAAAACACTGCATCTCACCGCACACGTTCGCCCTGCTCTCTTAGGACACACACTCTCTTACTGAAGGCGTCGGATTGATTTAGAGTTTTGTCTGTTTGCAGCATCAGAGAGAGTTTCTAAAGCCCCTGATATTACTCAAAAGTGTGTTTTCTTGGTGAATCTCGGTTGCTTACACTGTATTACGATAAAAAATAAAAAAGACTAAATAACTCTGAACAGAATTTGTAACATTTATTCATGCTTTAAACATCGATTATTAAATATATAGTGTAAAATATAGCAAAGGAATAAGTATGAAATATAGCATAATATGGGGTTTATGATGCAAATTATAATTATGGAGCTTTAGTAAAAAATGCAATGTGTATGAATCTTAAATGAGTAGAAATAATAGGGAATGTGGAGTAATGGGCGAATCTGCAAGGTGTAGATTTAAATGGAATTTGCTAACGGGAATTTGCATTCCTGAAAAGGTTAAGAGGTGAATTTGGAATATGGAATATTAAAGAAAATGTAGAGTATGGAATATTTGGAATAACAAATACCACTTGTATTGGGAATGTGGAAATAGACTGGAATTGGGAATACTCAAAATGCATTGAAATTACTTTTGAAAATTGATTAGAATTAGAAATAAGGAAAATATTGGAGTTAGGAATACACTGATTAAAAATTGGAATGTAGAAATGAATTGGAATTAGTTATAATTGGAATACCGATTATCAATAGAAACATGAGACTGACTACAACTTGGAATATGGAATATTAAACAAAATATAGAATGTGAAATATTGACTGGAATTTGGAATGGGGAAATAGATTATAGTTAGAAATATTTAAAATGTATTTGGACCTAAGAATATGGAATATTTATATTGGATATTAGGAATGTCACGAATTAAATGCTAAATGTGGAATACTGATTGAATATTATTTGGAATTTTCTATGCTGAATTAAAGTTGTATTTTCTGTAGAATTTGTGGGCTACTAATTAGAATACAGTGCAGTGTGCTGACGCTTTAAATTAGAATACATCTTATATAACATTTTCAAGGTTTTCATATTTTCACATGAATTATTATTGATGTAATCTCTACATGAAGCTGCAATGCAGCGTGCTTGTGTTTATTTTATTTTAGAAATCCTTCTTGGTCCCTTAGTTGCTGTGTTTGTATCGTGACCTCCGACCCTGGGTTCAGGCAGTGGGGGGACGTTCGTCAGTTAGGCCTTGGGCTGATGTAAATATTAGCCGAACGCTTGCACCCTGAACTGTGCTGCTTGTGTGAATGGGGACTGGAGCTTTTCCAAGACAAATCCCTGCTTTAGGAGTGTGTGTCTGTTAGACGCAGCTTCATCCGCAAACAGAGACGAGGACGAAGGTGCATAAAATAGAATCCGAAGAAAAATGTCATTGGTTTTAGGGCACACTTTCTGAAATAGTCAGTGTTTATTCATTTTAGGACTGCTCGTGGTTGTATTGGTGCTACATTGGATGCATGATGTTTGATTTATCAATATTCAAAGTATCAAATGGTCTGTTACATAAGAGCTCACATTTTTCAGCAGAGAGAGAGAGAGAGAGAGAGAGAGAGAGAGAGAGAGAGAGAGAGAGAGAGAGAGAGATCTCAGACTTGTCCGAAGACTCTGAGGATTCACAGTGAGACGTCGTCTGGCTAAACTCGAGCCGAAATGCAAACTGCTTACAGGAGATTGTACTTTCCTGCTAAATTCTCCTTCTGTGCCGAGTGGGCAGAGGGCAACTCCAGAGCGGCTAAGCCTCGCACACACACATCCACACACTCTATCATCACACATGTGCACATACACATACTCAATCACCATACACCCACACACCCACACACACACGGGAGGCCCCTGCTGCACTTTAGGTGCTGGCTTATTAAAGCCGACTCTGCCAACTTCAGTATTCAGGCTGTGCGTCGGCACGCTTATCACTCCTCATTAGACGATCATCGGGCACGCCAGCGGGTGCCAGGCTTTAATCAATGCGCTTTGTGACTCTGTTAGGGTGGCCAGGCGGAATAACACCACCTCTCGGGTTAATACAGTCGAGAGCAGGACACAAACAGAACCTGCGGACAAGTCCAGAGCATGTTTCCATCATTAAATAAGGTGGAGACGGAGAGCACATCCATATGGATTTGCTGTTGCATAATTTTTGATTGATGTGAGGCTTATTTTGAGAAGAAGCAGCCAGTGTGTCCTCCACATCCTTCGGCCTTTTTAGTGAAACAATGTAAATTATGCAGAGCAGAGTGCAAGGATTGTGGAGATTTCTGCACAGTTCAGTCATTCTGCTCGCTTATTTCATGTAGACAGTGGAGGGAGAACGCTTAGGATTTGGAGATTTGTACTACTAATAATAATAATAATAACAATAATAATGAAAACAACAGGATTACACGTAAGCAAAAGGGACTTTCCAAAATTCAGGAAACACTCAAAGACAACATCATGCGAGCGAGTGAAGAGCGAGAGTGAGATGATGAGACGAGAGAACGGAGGAGGAGACAGGAACATTTCTCCTGGCCCAGTCCCACTACAGGAAGCGTTTGTAAGGGTTTGGAATCAGAGGTCAGGGCTGGGGGTCAGTGGGGTGGCAGTCCAGAGAGTTAAAGTGAGAGAGGGATTTCAGTTCCCAGCCTTCATCTAGTTTCATGGGAAATAACAATAAATGGCATCATTTTATGTTTTCTTTTTTTTCTGTAATGGAAAGTCATATTATTTCCATATGTGTTGACAAAAATAAGCAACTGAAACATAAAATATTGATGCGAAATGGCCATTTCTGACTTGTGATGGAAGTTATGTAAGTTTAATGTATTAAATTCGTGCAGAATAGAAATATCATAATTTACTAACTGACTAAACAATTGCAGATGAACACACACACACACGTTATATTTATTATAAAACCAGATAATAACATAATGGCGTATCTACAAATTATACCAATAATAATAATGATAATAATAATAGGCTAATAATCAGCATAATCATCAAAATAATCATATAACAACTACAACATTATTGTATTTATTATTATTACTATTATTATTATATAGTATACAGTATTATGTTTTGGATAATAGCCTATATGTACATAAAACAGTGAAAGCAAGAGAGTTAAAGAACTAAAAGTTCCCTATTAAAAAAAATGTACTGCATATATCTCAGAGGTCTTTTTTTTTTATTTTATCCAAATGTGTGTGTGTGTGTGTGTGTGTGTGTGTGTGTGTGTGTGTGTGTGTGTGGTATGGGGGCTGTTGTACGTGTGTCCTTACTGAGCGAGCAGATGGAACAATAAATCACGGCGGCAGCGGCGGTCGCCCCTGCATGCTTTTGGCCCCAGCTGCCACTCTCACCGTCTCTCCACTTTTTTAGCTGACATGCTCTCTGGTCCACTGTCGACCAATCTGGACTCCCCGCCCCTCCACATCCTGTACAGTCAAATCCATCAAAACGACATGTGCCCATCAACCTACCGCGGCGATCGATTGGCACACTTAACACTCGTGCATGGCCAACACCGGGCACTGTGCACCCCTTCCCAGGGCGCCCTCGTTCTCATTTGAGCCTTTTAGCCTCCAGCAAAGCAGCGTGATTCCAGCGCCAGGACCCTGCGTTATTAAACCTGTATTATGATTGATACGGTGGCATCCGAAGCCTGAGACTTTAAACGAGAGGTGCGGACGGAAAAGTGGTGCCTATTGTTTTTCCTCACCGCTCCATCCATCTCCTTTTCCTCCATTCATATCCCTCAAAGTAGCAGCCGGTGGTTTGAACGCGGTGCTTCTTCTGCAAAGTAAACAGAGTCAATAATCTGTGCATAACCTTCTGTGCGAAGGAAAAGGTCAGTTCCATGGTGAAGTGCCACTCGAAACCATCTGGTGGCGCTGTAAGGCCAGAGATGCATCCATCAGCACGCAGTCGAGCAGCATGTTGGACAAAGACAGTGGAGTGAAACTATGTTCGCTGTATATACAATATTAGTCTGTATATTTATGGAATTAGTAAAATGCTGGGGTCACACTTTAAATGAGTGAACACAAAGTTAAGGCTTCGTAACCAACCGGTAGGAGGATTTTCATTCTTTCACTAATGCTAACCTTATTTTAAAGCCGTTAAAACGTCAGCCATTACTAAATAACAATTTATTTTATAATGTTCGAGCCTTTAAAGGGCTGCAATGTCAATTCAGACAAACTAATAATAATGCACACTGCACTGCTTTTCAGTACTTTTTATGGACTGGAGTCATATTTTTAAATGACAGAAACCTGTGTTAGTAATTCCATCAGTCTAATAAGGATTATGTGATCTAATATATATCCTTATTATATTTCACATTATAGATAAATGATATACACGTATATAAAGAGACATACACAATAATCATGAGCACATCCGTGGAATAAAATCTTAATCATTACATTTTTATTATTACACATGCTATGTGTGTGTACCATGTATATATGGCATTCTGGGGATTAAATGTCCCCACAACCATAGAAAGCTCTGACATTCTTACATTATGGGAAATCTTACTGGTCCCCACAAGAAAGACAGGTTTTTTTTTTTTTTTTTTTACAAAACCTTTATTTTGAAAACCCAAAAGAGTGAAAACATTTGCTTTAGGTTACGGAGACTAAGGTTAAGGTTAGGTGTAGCATTAAGTAAATACACAATGATAGGGAGACAAACTTGTTATTATTGTTTTATTTTTATTCAGCATCATATGTATCCCGTTCAGTAATATGATTTTAAATATTCTATACTGTTTCCTTTCCATCCTTTACAAACTGGACTGATTTGCTGATTTGGTTCATATGCATAATTGTAGTATCATGCAGATTGAAAGTCAACAGGAAATACAATTCATCATGATGCGAGTTCCTAAGGCAGGTCTGTTACTACTGTTTATCCTAATAGGAAAAATGATTCAATGATTATAATGCAGTTCTAGAAAAGCAGCGAGTAACACTGATCGCTTGATGTGTGTTCCTTCCTCGGCAGGACGATGGCCAACTTTTGCTTTATATACATGCAATAAAAACTTCAGCGTTTCCAGCCTTTAGAGAGAGAAATGCGAGAGCCTGGATGCATTCATGCTCCCTTTGGAAACACTTCCTCCCTGCATCCCGCTCACTCTCATATCTTCCTTTTCTTTCCCCTGTAATGTTTTATTCCTCTGCATTGTCGTAAAGAAAAAAAAAAACACATCTGGAGAAGACATTGTGTTTAATCCGAACCTCGGTCACTGAGATGGTAGCAGAACAAAATGAATATTAGCGATTGTCAAACCTTAGTACAAAACATTTCTCCTTTTTTCTCTTAATGGCACGAGAGAGTCTGAGCATGGTTTGTGTATGAGATGGGACATGGCTTGACATTTACAATCTTAGGAGAGTTACAGGAAAGAAACAAAAAGGAAACGCAACAAAGAGAGGCGTCGACTGTCCTCCCGAATGCACATTTTGAAGATTTTTACAGGCGACATGAGCTTTTACCGGACTGGCAGGAGACAAGTCCATCAGCGTTAAGCAGGTCACTTTTAATACAATTTTTATACATTACAACTTGCACTGGTTTACTTCAAGATATTAAATTATTCTCCTCACACATCATAGATAACCTTGACATGCAACTCATTCAAATCGTGCATCTGAGTTGTAAGAGTTTAATGTCAGTGTGACTACAAGTTCTTTAACATCCTATGTTTCAAGTTAATGTAAGGATGTTAAAACAAGATGCGAAATAAAAACAGAAAACTGAAAGCACTATGGATATTAAGATGAAACAAGAAACAATGGTTTAAAGCCCACTATTTAAAATAATACCATACATTCAGAATCTGACCACATAAACCATTTTCTAAGATTAAATTGACGCATTTTATTCATGTCTTTACTTAGTTCTTTACTTGCTCACTATTAGAACCATGCGGTACAAACAGACCTCTAAACCTCTCTCCCCTCCTCTGTCTGTCATCATTATTATTATTGGAGCTGAGGGGTCTCTCTGTACCTCCCACATCCTACTACCTAAAGCTGTAGGTATTGACTGCATATCAACCAAGCACTCTCCCCATGTGACTACTGCCATCCCATAATACAATCATTTGCACTATTCTGTGGCCATTCATTTCTTTTCACATTTTATGGGGGGTCCAGAGCCTATAACAGAATTCATAGGGACTGTGGTACTGGACTATGGACCAGAAGGTCCAGGGTTCAAATCCCACCTCTGCCAAGCTGCCACTGTTGGGTCCTTGAGCAAGGCCCTTAACCCACAATTGCTTGGATAGTAAGACTGTACCAATTGTAAGTCGCTCTGGATAAGGGCGTCTGCTAAATGCTGTAAATGTAAATGTCATAGGGGCAGGGCAGCATGTCATTGATGCAGAGCCAGGGATGATCTCCCCACGCAGAGTCGCTCCTTTGGAAATGGACAGTCCATGCCTGTGTGATGCTCAGCTGGGACTCTAATCAAAAGCATTTCTCAAATAATCACCTGCATATTGCTGTTTGGGAAAGTAGGGAAACTCATTTGGTGCATGCCCATCATTAAGACATCACAGCTTAAATTTGAACTTGTGTGTCTTTTAAATTGTGTTGTTTTTAAAAGAAATTGAAGTTTTATTTTAAGCTGAAGATTTAGATTTGTCAGTACACATTTTAAATACAAATGTCACTACTGAAGCACGAGTGTTGGTCCATTGATGGAGCCTAATTTTAGTATTTTAGCCCAACAAGTGAGACTGCACCTCTGCCCTCATGACCTAGATTAGACTCAAAGTGTGAAAATCAGTGTGTGACATTAGAAATTGCCACTAGAAAATGTTCTGCAATTAACTAACATTTTTGCAGTTACTGTACAAAGCTAAGTAGAATTATAGTGTTTATATATTTTTTTAGCTATTCTCAAAATGAGCACAAATGTCACTGTTGTAATATCTGTTAAAGTTTTGTGGGAGGATAAACATTTCCAAACAGCTTAAAAACACAATACACACTTGGCTCAGTGGTTAATATACTGGACTGTGGACCAGAAGGTCCAGGGTTCAAATCCCATCTGCCAAACTTTCACTGTTTGGTCCCTGAGCAAGGCACCTAACCCACAATTGCTTGGATTGTATCAGTTGTAAGTCGCTCTGGGTAAGATCGTCCGCTAAATGCTGAAAATGTACTATATATGTAAAAAAGGCTAAAAACATGTTTAAAAATGTTTTCAACTACGACTTTGAACCTGTTTCCTAGAATGGTACATTTCACTTTCATTGTTAGATTTTTGTTTGTTGGCTTCTAAATGTACTGCAACTTTCCAAAAAAAAAATGTATGCACATTATAACCTTATATAAATTATATCCGTAGATGTTTTCTTGTATTCTGACTCAAACAACACAACCACATGGATTAAAACATGCAACTCGATTAGTCTCCCATTTAATACTTTCAATATAAATGAAATATACCGAAGCTAACAAATCAGCTCGTATGTTCTGTTCACTAATATAAAAACAAGTAAATTACTGATGACTGACATCCATTAATTACCCTCAGGATCAACTGTCTGGCTGTCTGTGCACTTCCAAACCTTTTATATCGTGACTCGCATTAAATCCTTATATTAACAGCTAACAAGCATGAAAGCTGCTTATTGACATTGAATCAGTTCATGGATCTATTGATAAGAAGTTAAGTAGGTATGAAAGCATGAAAGCAGAGGAGAGACGTGGGGAATTGGCACTGCCTCCATCAGCCATGTTTAAATCAGCAGGAAACAAAAGTATGGCTGAATGCACCAGCAAGCTGTGCTCCACCTGCATGAGTCCAAAGCGTGTAAATGCTCACAAATAAATAAATATATAAATATATAAATAAATAGGCTCCTGAAGCTGCCAGAGAAAGTGCAGAATAATGTTGATTTACAGTTGACACCTCTCTTTGTTAAGACTGTGCCGAGTAGCTTTGGAGAAGAAAGCAAGAAACTACGTTCTACTATATTCACTACAGTTACAGTTCTCATTGAAATGTCCATATCTTTTCCAATATATATATATTGCGCAGATTTATGCAATTGTTGATTATTGGTAAGGTGACCAATAACCAAGGCCAAGTCTAATTTATTTATGCAAACCTTGGGAGGACCAACACTCAAAAAGGGATCCAATTAAGTCACCTAATAAATAAGTTCATAGTAATGGTATAGTCTAATAATCTATAGACTATACAGGTACCTTATTTACAAGGAGGATATCGCTTACCCAGGGAAGAATCGAATATTAGACAATAGTATATATAATAAATAAAATGCAATAATAAATATAATACAAGGAAACTCTGGAAGTGTTGCGGCTCACTTTGGAAACAATATGACAGCCTTCTGAGTTTGTAAAAAAGTGAAAAAAGGGAGAAAGAGGAAAAACATGACACTTTCCCAAATATCAGAAGAGGCCTGTGCTCGAGGGACTGCACCACTGTCACAGATCAGTAAGGTCACTGGCTTTAGTCTTCTGTGTGTGTGTGTGTGTTTACAATAACAGTTATTTTGGAGGATGCTGTAGCACTGGATGTGTCTGAAGTATCTGACAGATTTCAGCACTGACAGCTCAGGCCAGAGATCAGAGGTTGTGACCTGGGTAACTCGGAGGGCAAAATGACCTATGTAAATCAATGGTCCTGAAGGAGTCCAGGAGCGTTACACTGTCAAACACATTAAGCAGCCTCTACCCTCCACAAACACATCATCCACACTGCTCTCTCTCTGTCTCTATACTTTCAGTTCAATGCATTGCAGTTCAGTGAGCATTACTGGCATGACTGTTACAATGCTTCAGGTTACTGAGGTTAAGGTTAGGTGTTGCATTAATTAGCTACCATAATCATTAGATCAATAGAAAGTCCTCACCAGTATAGTGAGACAAGTATGTGTGTGATGTGTGTGTTGATGTATCTGAGCCTCAGACTATGACAGGGTACTCTTGGGGTATTTCTCCATACAGTGCTTTTACATTTCATTTGATTAATTAGAGTATTTTTCACACCGAGTCAGGAATGCAGCTCTGTCTCCACTATGTGTGCACTCTCTGCTTAGGCTCGTCCCGATGGCCAGCTCGTCAGGGTGAAGCTTCAGCTCTGCATGCATTGTGTGTTGTGTTTCTATGAACTTGAAGAATGTTTCTGTAAGGAATTCAGTGTGCGTGATGTAAGCTAGGTGTTGGTCCTGTTGATCGAAATGTTGGTTGGTGAGTGGCGCCTCACTACTGTGTAGAACGGTAGGTTCTATAATCTGTGATATGTAATAATTTAAGACAAAAAGACAAAAATCAGACAAAAAGAACAAAGACAGAAAGCAAGGAAGAAGGAAAAGCAATAAGGAAAGTAATGCAGATTATTAGGTAAGAAAGTAATATAGATTACTATAGTAATAAAAACTAAATAAACATCATAAAATTAGAAAATGTTCCCAGTAAAATGTAATTATGTTCCTTACAAATAAAAAGTTATAGCCTTTAAATCTAAGCTTAGCTGTGGCAGCATTGTAGGTTTATTGCATTTTCCATTATTAGATAATGTTAGTAATTACTGCATAATAACACTGTACTAAACCTTCACATCCTCCATGCTTCCTCATACCACTGGTCCCTCTTATTGTATTTCACTTTTCCAAACAAACTATTAATTGCAAGTGTAAAAAACAAACATCTGAAATCTTTTGTGCAGAAATAGTTATGTCTATTTAATCCAATTGTGTTCTAGGGATTTATGGTAACCTTCTTCACTACGACAAATCAAACAGGAGTGATTTCTTAAACTATGAAGTTAGAATAACATCATAACCTGTTATCCCAAATCTCATCCTAAATATTTAGCTGTGTTGATATTTATTGCATGATGCTATAGTAGATAAACAGGAGGATAAATACTTATTTAAGTACTGTCTTCTAATGTAATGCTCAAGGTAAATAAGAAAAACTATATATACACTATATGTTTAAATGGTTTTTAAGGGTAATGACCTGGCTTAAAAAATAAAGCAATCCATAAAAAGTTTTCTTTCACATCATTTTCTGATAAGTTCAATTATTGCACTTCTCAAAGAATGGCTATCTCTTGTGCTGCAGTGCCCCATGTCAGTGTGTGTCCAGGCGTGATCACAGCGCCCGCGGTAGGTTAATTAGCACCAAGCAGATGAGAGCGGGCAGAGTCGGTGAGCTGAAACATACCACACAGCATGGAGGAACCACACAGAACCGGCAAAGTTAGTGCTAACATAGCAGAGATCTAAAACTCAAACCCTCACAGGACGGTTCAGTGGGCAGTTCCAAAGTCTGCTAAACTCCTGCTCCAAGATTACATGGTTCAGGCCCACTGTGAATCTCTTCCTTTTTTACTTTTGGAGGGAGCAGGGAGGAGGAGATGACAAAACATGGGGAGGCGAACATGAGCCTTCAACTTTCAGAGACCCTGATGTTAAACTCACCTTGACAGGTATGGAGAGCCTGGGGAATGCAGTGACATGCTGTGTTTGACTGCCTTCACCTGTCACCGAGTCCACGGCCTCAATGGAGAACTGCATCGTACACCGCATGGAACTAAAGCCCACACAGCGGGGGGACTTCTGAAATCTGTTTTTTTTAGCTTTAGTTTTGCAATACCAGGTCATATCGGTGTGTCTGCTTAAAATACAGACGGTGCCACAACACGATTTCATCATGAATTCGGATCGGACTTATGCTCTAACCTTAGGTTTATGGCTGATTTTAACTTTCCACTCTTAGTGATTACTTACCTTTATTCACTTGGTGATCATGCAGACGTACCAGTGCAATGTGTGGCATTTAGTGTTTTATTTATTTATCATATATGTATTTTTTTTGTGAAGTTTATTTTTGTGCCTCCATCCATGTCCGGTCTGCTGCTTTGGCTCCACTCTGCATGTATAATATTACACAATAGATCTAGTGCCTCCAAAACCTATGCTCCATGCCAGTGACATGCAGTGCAGTCAAGGGCGAGTGAGGCACTGGACAGGCAGAGCCAGATTTACACACATGAACCTCAAAGAGATTAAATGATTAAATTCTCAATAACTTGGTTTGATTAGGCAATGATTTTTCCTTGTGGAAATGATTCTTTGTGGAAAGATGTGGGATGGACCAAGGAAGAAACTGTTCAATTTTCAAATGACTCTGTGCCACCAATGGCTCTTGTTGTCAAGTTCAGATATTCAGTCATTCAACAATCAGAGTGTCATCAATACTTTAGCTCTTGCACGCTCTAATTGTTGCGGCCAGTGTTAATTTTGACAGCAAATTTGTATTTACTTTCAGTAATAGTCTTTTGACTAAAATGTAATTTAGTTTTAGTCATAACTTGGTCATCTGAATTGTTTTTAGTTTCAGTCGACTAATTATAATAAGATTATAGTCGACTGAATCTACAGTAGATTCAGTTGACTAAAATATGAAATGTAAAGGAAGCAATATGTAATTTTTTTTTAACATTTCCCTTGAATTATTTAAAATAAAACCTCTACATGCATGCACTGATAACATTATACATTAACGTTGTTAAAACTCAAAATGTCCAACAAAGATCTGCTGGACAATCATGAGATATTGTAGAATTGAATCAAGTTAGGATAAATGATATATTATGACCTTTATTAAACATATAAGATTAGATATATGTGCATGCATATCTAGATTAGATACATGTGCATGCTCTATATGCATGTATTCATAATTACAGTATAAAATGGAGTTATGTTACCCGAATACTCTTTAAAGATATTCTGAACACTTTTTAGACAAAGTAAAATATCCACGTCACGTCACGAACTGGAAACACATTTTAATCCCTAGTTTATTAGCTCAAATATCGGCTTGAACGTAACGAACTTGGAGTGCGTTTGAAACGTACTACCGTAATACCGCTAAAATAGGAGCTGGCTCCATTTAGGTGCGGATAGTTTGAGCGTGGTTTCGTTTCAAGTTTGTTGTATTTTTACACGAGATAGTCGCCCCATACAGGTTTACTTGTTTTCCTTGTCATTAAATGAGAAATGGGATCATATATCGACTCTCCTCTTTCTCTCAGGTGTTAACATTACCGAGTTGGTTTCATGAGGCACTACAGAGGCTAGTTGTACAGCGGTCTTACCACATTAAGGATCGCTACCGAACTTGGCCCGCCTTTCCACAAAACTAAATCAGATCCGATTGGATGTCGTCCCTGCCAAACATTTCCGTCTCCTTTTTATTCGCTGACAAAAGTGTCAATTCATTTCGTTTTTTCATTCATTTTAATTTAGTCATCGTCTCCTTTTCGTTAGAACAAAAAAGGGTCGTTGACGAAAATTATGACAAAAATCATTCGTCAATGAAATTAACACTGGTTGTGGCAGATGTAATGGCTGCCTCTCATGGAAATTTAGTATTGCAGTTTTATCAAGAGCTACAAGCCTAAATATCTTTACATATTTGTGAAATAAATTATCTACACAGTGGAATGCAATGACATGCAAATAAGAGGTCTACAAACTGCATATTGGGGATATTCACTCAGATAGTCACAGGAACGAGCTTAGTCCCACTGCCTTATGGCACTGCCTTACCAGCCTCTCCTGGCTGCCTGTCTCTTCTACATGCAGACAGCACCTTAACCGCTAGGCTACCACAGTCACCTGACCTAAATCCAATTGAGGATTTACAGGGGCACTTGAAGACAAAAAGTCAAGCATGCAGTAACATCATGAGATGCTCTTTGGAATATTGTGAAATCAGACTGGATAACACTGATCATAAGATTTTGCCCAAACTTGTGCAGTCCAGGGCAGCTAGAACACAGAAAGTGGGATAAATTCAAGAAATTAAGAAATGTATGTATTTTTTCAAAAATTCTATTTTCTCTCAAATCGTCAGGCTCATTATATGATTTGTAATGTAAAACATTGTATTAATTTGGCTAAAAATGCAAAATAGAAGCACTTTAATTTTTTCCCCATACCAACTATCCGGTCCAGGGTTGGTGGGTACCGGTGCCTATCCTCAAAGACACAGGCAAAGTTCCTTGGACTGACCGCATGACTGTTGCAAAGCCAGGTGGTCATCCCCCAAATGAACTCCCCTCCCTCAGACACAGTCAATCGTTTCTGCACATTATGTTTGACTGAGTCACAAGGCACTGCCTGGATTTGAAACTGCATCCCTGTGGTTGTGCACTGATGTATTAGACCACTGCATTCAGCATCCAGCGACAGTAACTTATACCACATACTTCATATGTAATGGGCAGATTTATGCGTTTTAAAATTATAGCCTGAACCTAAAATGGTCCAAACCTAAATGTGCTTCCTCTAAGCATGATCTTTCACAATGTTTCACTTTATAGCCACACTTTGGTGTCTTTATTGCAGCCAATTTGAATGTAATACATTTTAGAAGCTAATACTGTGGGGCTTGATATGGTTTAAATAGGATTAGCTTCAAATCCGGAATAAAACTATATTGTTTTTCAAGAGCCATATTGGTATGAAAGCAATGGACTGTATTTGTGTGTGTGTGTGAAAATGTGTTAACTGTTGTTGCTGGCATGCTCCAGCACTAGAAAGCATCTATAGCCACTCTCAATCAGGATGAATAAGAGAGCACTTACCCTAGCCAAGCTGGAATTAGCCTTTATCAGCAATCCCATACAGTACCAGTGGGCCTGAGTCTGGAGTCTGAGTCAAGCACGTCTGATTAGGATTAAGGATGGACACATTGGCCCTCCATGCCCCAATGATCTAAAAAAAACCTTGTGCCATTTGGATTAAACACCAAAGGGCTAGCTGTGAAAGTAGAAAATATGTCTCCACATGCCTAGGCTCAGTTCGAAGCGTGTGTGTTGGCAGGTCTGTAGGTGTTGAGAGTGCTTATTAAGATACTATAATCTGGCTTTATGCAGAGATGCTGCTAAATAACAAGGGCCAACATGGACTCGACCCAAAAGCTGGTACGCCAAACACATTTCCAAACAAAATGTGGGAATCTGAACGGCTGTGTGAGCTTCCACATCACCAGATAACACCTTGTGAAGTAGTGGTACACATTGTCACATGGAAGTACAGAGATGTAGTATAGTAGGGGTGTCTCGAAATCTAAATTAATTTCAATGTTCCACAGCTACCCACCGAAGGAAAAAAGTGCACAGTGCATATGAAGAGTTCATTCGCAAAAACAGATACACAGCGGTGCTTGGAAGTTTGTGATCCCTTTAAAATTTTCTAGAATTTCTGCATAAATATGAACTAAAACATCATCAGATTTTCACACAAGTCCTAAAAGTAGATAAAGAGAACCCAGTTCAACAAATGAGACAAAAATTATACTTGGTCATTTATTTATTGAGGAAAATGATCCAATATTACATATTAGTGAGTGGCAAAAGTATGTGACCCATTGCTTTCAGTATCTGGTGTGACCCCCCTGTGCAGCAATAACTGCAGCTAAACGTTTCCTGTAGCTGTTGATCAGTCTTACATGCTCTAAATAAGCCAATGCAATATTATATTGCTCTGATGGACTGCTGCCTCACCCAGAGCACACTTACGCCACACGGGTGCAGTTTGTGTATGTTCCTATTTTGACCCTGCTTATATTGGCCTGGGACATGGGAGGTGCCCTGAGTGTATCATGAAACTCAAAAAAATGCAGGTGAAAGTGCACTCTACCTTCACGTTGCAGACACAGCCCAGGCTTCAAACCCAGGTCCTTATCTCCAAGACAAAGGAGAAAGCAATAACTACAAAAATTCATTGTAATACTTAATAAAAATGAAGGGTGGCACAGTGGTGCTGTGGTTATTGTTGTAACCTCACAGTGCCTGGGTTGGAGTGTCAGCCTGGTCACTACCTGTGCAGATTTTGCATGTTCTCCTTGTGTCTGCATGGGTTTCCTCACAAGTCTCCTCACAATTTTCCAGGGACTTTGTCATGCCGGGATAATTGCATGTAAGACTGATGCCGCACTTAAGATGCAACGTCATCCTTACTTACATTGTTTTTCTCTCTCCAAAGTTACTGTTGATCCAAACACCAATCCCGAATCAGTCACCTATTATACATACATTGCGTATTTGAATTTAGCAAGCCTTAAATTAATGTGATCTTGACGTATAATAATATGCATAAATCCTATAGTGTTTTTTAAAGCTGCTACCAGGGTTAACCTGCGTGCTTTAGCATTTGCTTCATTCCTCAGCTCTCCAAGCGAGGTTCGAGCTGAGTAATCATGCAGCGGCAGAACCCCATGTATTATCGCAAACATGAGGTGACATGTTAATGACTTAATAGTGCAATCTGCCAAATAATAATCGCAGCCTGTCAACACCGTCTTGGGCAAAATGTTTACAGGTGGAGCAGTAATGCGCGGTGACAGTAATCCGAATAAAAATGAATTTACTGCTGTTGTCTCATTTGCAGTAAATTTTCACATCTATAACGTGCAACTGGCACCGTGTGAAGCCCACACATATGGGAGCTTCTGTTGTTAGCGCACACACTCACACACTCACACACATCACCCTTGGCTGCTGCTTCAGCAAGCTGGCTCACGACATACTAAGGGGAGGTTTGGAAGCAACAAATAAGGAAAGAATGAAAAGAGAGAGAAAAAGAGAGAGTTCACACCCCCGTATGTAAAGTCACACTTCATTTAGCTAGGTGGAGAACAGATGTAGTGCCAGTGGAGGCAGCTTAATTAAACTATGCTGGAGGTTAAGATTGAAATGCAGACCCGAAGCCACATTTACCACGTGCAGATGTTGCTGCTCAGGTATTATCCAGGTTCAACTTAAAAAAAAAAAATGAACCCTGGCGTTTAGACACCTACATCAGAAGGTAAGGTGGATCATTAAAATCATCTGATTAAAAATGCATATGCACTGATACAGATTTATCACATTCTGATGAATAAACATTATTCAGTATGCTGTTAATTAGATCAACAACTCAATAAATGCAAATGTCAGGGGTAACGGGGTTTTAATGCGTTTATGTAATAAGTGCAAATTGTACTGTGTGTGTTCATTGGGGAGCCAGACTATTAATAGAAATAAGCACAAGTTCACTTTTTTGCATTCAAATAAGTTAAACTTATATATGACGTATTTCTCAAATGATCAAATGGGATCATTAAGCAGCCACACAAGCTGAGAAGCTAGTGGAAGACATGGATGCCTGCATTCTGCAAATGTTCCAAACCAAGATCAAGTTAAACTGAATGATAAAGCACTTTTAACAACAAATATTGTTCCAAAGTAGCGTCATAAAAAGCCCAGCTTTGACCTCAAATGATCATAGAGTTGACAGTTTAATGAACAAGGTTCATGATACCCTAAAGGAGAAAATCCAAATCCAAAATCCACCTTCGTCTGGGTGAGACAGCTAGATTCCTTTCTACAAGCATGTCCTTCACTACTTTGTGCAGTAAATAAAGAAATGCATTATATGAACGCTTGTTCCCTAAAATGAAATCTGACATGGAGGATCGACCTCTTGCATAAGACTGCATTAAAAACCAGTGAATTAAATTGGTCTGATAAACAGGTAATTTTAAGAAAAAAAAAAGTTAGATTGCATTTCAGACATTTAATCAGGGAAGCATTAGTTCATTTATCAAGCATTGTATCATTTGTGGTTGAGTGTTCCTGTGTTTTTCACAGTAATAGCATATCTAGCCGAAGCTCTCTTGGGTCAGGCTCGGCTAATTAATGTGTGACTGAATCCTATTGCATTATCTGGATTGGACCTGCTGTACACAGCCCTGAGTGCAATAACAACGCTGTCACAGGGAAGCACGAGTTCATTCTGGATCAATCATTCAAGTTGCTGTATTACTTTAAGAACTTATACAGTAATTCCATATTTCGTTGTCAAAAAGTTTCAGGATAATTGGACACTTGAATAAAGGCAGGCTGACCTGAGCACCAGTTTGTGACTCTGAATAATGTTTTACATAGTTTATAATGTATATCCTTCATAATCAGCCATCATGTATTGTATGTGTAAATCCTGGACAGACAGGTTGATTCTCCAGGGTGATGGGCTAGGAAATCGTCATACAGTGGTGCTTGAAAATTTGTCATCCCTTTTAGAATTTCTGTATTTCTGCATAAATATGACCTAAAACATCATCAGATTTTCATACAAGTCCTAAAAGTAGATAAAGAGAACCCAGTTTTTAAACAATGAGACAAAAATATTACACTTGGTCATTTATTTATTGAGGAAAATGATCCAATATTACATATTAGTGGCAAAAAAATATGTGAGCCTTTGCTGTCAGTATCTGGTGTGACCCCCCTGTGCAGCAATAACTGCAGCTAAACGTTTCCTGTAGCTGTTGATCAGTCCTGCACACCGGCTTGGAGGACTTTTAGCCCATTCCTCCGTACAGAACAGCTTCAGCTCTGGGATGTTGGTGGGTTTCCTCACATTAGCTGCTCGCTTCAGGTCCTTCCACAACATTTCCATTGGATTAAGGTCAGGACTTTGACTTGGCCATTCCAAAACATGAACTTTATTCTTCTTTAACCATTCTTTGGTAGAACGGCTTGTGTGCTTAGGGTCGTTGTCTTGCTGCATGACCCACCTTCTCTTGAGATTCAGTTCATGGACAGATGTCCTGACATTTTCCTTTAGAATTCTGATATAATTCAGAATTCATTGTTCCACCAATGATGACAAGCCGTCCTGGCCCAGATGCAGCAAAACAGGCCCAAACCATGATCCTACCACCAGCATGTTTCACAGATGGGATAATGTTCTTATCCTGGAATGCAGTGTTTTCCTTTCTCCAAAGATAACGCTTTTCTTTTAAACCAAAAAGTTCTATTTTGGTCTCATCCATCTACAAAATATTCTTCAAATAGCCTTCTGGCTTGTCCATGTAATCTTTAGCAAACTGCAGATGAGCAGCAATGTTCTTTTTGGAGAGCAGTGGCTTTCTCCTTGCAACCCTGCCATGCACACCATTGTTGTTCAGTGTTCTTCTGATGGTGGACTCATGAACATTAACATTAGCCAATGTGAGAGGGGCCTTCAGTTGCCTAGAAGGTACCCTGGGCTCCTTTGTGACCTTGCCAACTATTACACACCTTGCTCTTTGAGTGATCTTTGTTGGCCGACCACTCCTGGGGAGGGTAACAATGGTCTTGAATTTCCTCCATTTGTACACAATCTGTCTGACTGTGGATTGGTGGAGTCCAAACTCTTTAGAGATGGTTTTGTAACCTTTTCCAGCCTGATGAGCATCAACAACTCTTTTTCTGAGCTCCTCCGAAATCTCCTTTGTTCGTGCCATGATACACTTCCACAAACGTGTTGTGAAGAGCAGACTGTTCTTTAAATAAAACAGGGTGCCCACTCACACCTGATTGTCATCCCATTGATTGAACACACCTGACTAATTTCACCAAGAGCTAATCCTAGTGGTTCACATACTTTTGCCACTCACTAATATGTAATATTGGATCATTTTCTGCAGTAAATAAATGACCAAGTATAATATGTTTGTCTCATTTGTTTAACTGAGTTCTCTTTATCTACTTTTAGGACTTGTGTGAAAATCTGATGGTTTTAGATCATATTTATGCAGAAATATAGAAAATTCTAAAGGGTTCACAAACTTTCAAGTGCAACTGTATTCAACTGCATCACCAGTGAACTGAGGTGTGCCATGGGCGCTTCATGAAATCGTATCTCATCAACCATCATGGTATTAAAGCTTCTTTGGATGCTAAGTGACAAATACCTAATATATAAAAAATATATCAAATGGTGCCCAAGTCTAATGTGATGGTAAATCACATTGTCACACTTAATATATGTTTGCTACATTAGAATCCTAGCTCAAGTGCAAAGCTAAAGAAGCAAACATCTGACACATAACATATACTGTATAATAAACTACATATGAAGATTAGATACATCCACCAATCCTTACCTGTTTATGACACATGGTTGACTTTCTAATAGTTTATCTTCTCCTGTCTGCCCTACACCTTCCCAGATGCTAATTATACATTCACTGCTACACTTGTCTAAGACTCTCGAACTATAAATCCACTTTTGTAATCAGCCCTCATTTCAAATGACCCACTTTCCTCCTCAAACAGCTCTGATTGTGAACTGTGAACGGCCCGTGCCAAGCCGAGTTGGAGCGTAATATTAGTGGTGATGGTGATGGCACCATCTGTGGGTAGGAGCTGATGAGACAAGGCTCACTGAGAAGCCGATGAATGAGTCCCTCACTGGTGTTCAAGAAGCAGCCACTGCCACACTTTGCTAATACACAGTTTGCTAATACTTCTCTCTCTGGAAGGCTATAAAGTGATTTGTGATGGTGAAGCGCCAATCTAGAAATGTTGGAACCCCAAATGATCTTTCTATATCATATTTTTTATCCTATTTTATTACTCAGTAGCTCTAATTAGCTTGTTCATGCTGGCCAGCTTTGCTAATTGCTCCCTTCGTCATTCAGACGATATCAAATTATACAACAAATGAAACAAAAGCACCAAACAAGGCTATAAAAATGGTATTCATGGTAGGGTACAATTTATTTTAGTGTAAGAAACATTCACAGGTTGCTAGCAAGTAGGCTACATAGCATAACAGCAAAGGACTGCCATTTTCCCAGGGCAGCTAAGCATAAACCGCTAGTTAAGAATTGGATTGAACTGGGTATAACATATTGTGGTGTTGGTGGAGCTCACTGAATTTTGCTATGCGGGGGTTTCCATCCTGACGAACCTCAGTGTGCCCCATTAAACTGAGGTAAGCGGAATTGTTTCTAGTACTCTGATATTTATATATCTGTTGATACAGGCTCTGCGGTTCTTTAGGCCAGTGGGGAGGAGCTCTGTGCATTTAATTTTTTTAAACTTTTGACTTCTTGTACTATCTAGGAGAATACTTTCTCAAAGCCTTGTCACACCAAGTCTAATTTTTAAGGTTGAAAAAATGCATGTCAGGTTTTGGAAAAAGAACACACATATAAATGCCGTCCTTCACACCGAGTCTGAAACTGACGGACTGCGACGCTGAGTAAAATGTTTAATCGGAGTCTGTTCTAATTTCGGTGTTTTTCAGATGCATTAAAACCACGCTGACCAATCAGAGCTCTTTGTCAGGCAGAACAGCTCATCCCACTAGTAGCAGCGCACAAGAGCTTATAGGAACATGAACTATAGCTTTCCGCACTAATCTTCACTCGAGTCTGTTTTTGTTTTTTTGTTTTTTTAAGTTGACGAAGACACGTCCGTGAAGGGAAATTAAAGAAAGCAAAAGCAGTCAGGGAGTTTTTAGAGTGTTTAGACAAAAAACGTGGCTCACTTGTTGAGAAGGTCCCACTACGTTAAGAATCGCACCCATTGAAAAAAAAAAAATTGATGTGACTAAGCCTTGAGCCATTAAGTCATTAAGTGTTTGCGAGGCCTTTTAATAAAGATTCCTGATGAACAATGATTCTGGTGCTCCTGCTTTTTTGGTCATAAACACTGTTGGTGTCAGAAGTGGGATCAGTCATAGCTTCATAGCTATGACACTGGATGATGGTTGTTCCTAAAATGCGACGGAAGCCCAGCGGCAAGCTAAAGTTCTGTGATCTTCACTACATGGAGACATAAGGATGATGACAGTAGATGATGAGGAACTCAAAGTGGCATCTAGCAGCTATGGCGTATGCAAACAATGAGAGAATTGTAACAAACAAACTCAGGCTGAGATGGTTCTCCCAATCTCAATTAAATGCTATAATTGCATTTTATTAAATGTTTTCCTTTCCTATGTTCACTTTAGTTCCCAACTTATATTATTTACTTCTACTCTCTTCAGTCCCCACTGAAGAATATTTATATTTCTCCAGTTTGGCTCTTTAAGCATAATCCTCTCCCCTTATAATCTCTCCCTGTATCACTTCTTAACAATTGTAATCTTCTTAAATTTCACCTATATATTTCCTTAAAGTTTCTGCAAAACTCTGAGGCTTTTAGTTTCATTCTCTTTCTTAGACCCCTACAGCAAATTCAGTTTTTTCCTTCTCAGTGTTTTTTCAGAAATCATTCATTCAGAAACAATTCTTTCATTCTTTTGTTTTCAAGATAATCTCTCTCTCATACATATAGATACACAACGCCCTAAGGCTACCCCTCTACAAAAGGTGCAGCACTGAACAATGGCAGTTTCCTCTCTTTTATATGGGCCCTAGGAGTGTAAGAAGTTGGGAGCTGATTAGCCCACAAAGCATTATGGGACATGTAGTTTCTCCCTCTGGGTGTATATATACAGTGGGGTAAAAAAGTATTTGGTCAGCCACTGCTTGTGCAAGTTCTCCTACTGAGAAAGATGAGAGAGGTCTGTAATTTTCATCATAGGTACACTTCAACTATGAGAGACAAAATGAGAAAAAAATCCAGGACATCACATTGTAGAATTTTTAAAGAATTGAATTGTAAATTATGGTGGAAAATAAGTATTTGGTCACCCACAAACAAGCAAGATTTCTGGCTCTCACAGACCTGTAATTTCTTCTTTAAGAAGCTCTTCTGTCCTATACATACATATAAATTGCCTTGTTTCTTTCATTATTGTCTACTCTCAGCACTGCTGTAACACTGATGTGATGTAATGTGAGTTTTCAAACACTGTTCACTCACTGTCCACTTTATTCGAGACATTACTCCACCTTGTAGATGTACAATCAGAGACAGTCCTGATAGTGTTCACTGTTTTTCCAGGTGCACTCAATGCAAACTTTATGTCATGAATCAGTTGTGTTTCTGTAGGAAGCATACCAACTTGTGCAGGTTGCCGGGCCCAGAGGACTGAAGTTGACCAAAGTCACTTACCTATATTAAATCCCAAGTACCAGCTCCCTGAGGAAATCTTTAATTTCAGCATTTTAGACAACATAACACCAATCTGCAATAGCTCTTTCACATAATCTACCAGCAGCGTGCCTGTTCCCCCCATATTTTTGCAAGGTGCCTAAAAACAACAGGTGTGGTGGCTCCAGTGGAGGATGTGGAGTGGTCTCTTGTGTTTGAGGCTGTGCAGAACTCATCTGGAGAGCCGCACCGGACTGGGACTTCTGCTGGAATCAGTCATGGTTCTCTCCCCAGGCCCACACAACGCTTATTAACTCAGTGCCAGCAGCGCTGGTGCAGCTAACTCGTGCCAAATCACTCAGAGAGTGCCTTCTTTTCTTTTTCAACTGATTTTGTGTTCTTCTCCTCTGAGGGAACTTTTTTTTTCTCCAATTTTGGACTACTGTCTGTTGTAATATTTTGGTGCGTTTGCTGCTAGTGAGAAATTGTTCTTGAAATCTGTGCAGCGTGTTAAAATGGTGTTTTTGACGTTCTCTCTCTTAAGTATGTTGAAACACTTATATAACACTAATATATTTTAGTTGAGTATAACGTCTAGAGATTGTGTTCTAGCTAATGGCCTAACAGGATTTTGTGGACTTTGTGACCTAACAGGAACACTCCTTTGCTCATGATGTGTACTGATTGTTATTGTGATGTCCAGCCTCCTCCTAGTTCTCTTTGCTGGTGGTTGTTTCATTGTTACTATTATTAAAATGATCAAACTCTTTCTTTGAACCACAAAATTGCTAGGTGTAGATTTCCATACAGTTATCCCATACACATACAGTACCGATGTATGCAGCTATAATGCACAAAAATTATACACTACAATAAAAATTGCTAGGTTTATTACTATGTGTCTGTGATATGTAGGGTTTATGCACACTGTTACTGAATGTGGGCATTCTGTGGAAAGGATTTAAGATTCCCCCTGTAGACATGCACACACTGAATATTCACTACACACCTCTTTTCATGGCAATAATGGCTCACTCACTGCAGGCCAGTCTTCTGGGGAAAATCCTCCCATCAGCGGCAGATCATTTAAGCCCATGAGTAAAAAGACTGAGCAGCCACGGCTGAACCCCTCCGCCTTTCCAGCCAAGGCCGCAATCTTACTTGCAAAACTCCTTATTAGCCTCTCAGAGCGAAGCCGGGGCCCTGCAGCAGCACCAGTGCTTGTGTGCCTTACAGGTGGGCTTCTGTTCAGGAGCGTCAGCATGGAAGCCCTGCAGCACTTACCCTCCATGATCACGCTCGTCTCCCAAATCGTCCTGGAAGGAGCGACGCGTTCAGATTTGTCTAGGGCTGTTTTGTCCAAACTGGGGCACAGATGGGATAATGACTTTTACAAACAGCATTTTGATGAGAGGAGGGGAAAGGAGGGGAAAAAAAAAAGAATCATATGTAAAATGCACAAAGGCCCGCATAAGCACGTTGGGAGCTGCATCTGGAACAAACTAAAAAGATGTTTAATAATTTAGAAGCAAGCAGGCAGGCCTGATGCAGCTGTTGTGTGCAGGGGAGCATGAAAGGCTTCTCGGTGACAGCTGGCTCCTGCTTCTCCCTCGGTTGTGGCGTGGCAAGGAGACGGCAGATTTGGGATTAGCCAATCCCTGTTACTCTCGCCCATCTGCCACCAAGACCTCATCTCCTCACTCTCCCATACAATAGTGGAGAGAGAGTGGGTGGGCATAGACACAATCACGGCCACACACACACACCCACAGCCACACAAGCAGATGTAGCGCCGCTCTGGTCGAACCCCCCCCATCATGTTTAGTTGACATGTGGCCAGTAGAGAGCTACTCTCGCACCGTAGCTCCAGGGCACATTTTGCCCTCCACATATTCACAAGAATACAAAATGTCTCTGGCCACAAACAATGCTCGGGCCTAATTGGCCGAATTAACCGAGCCATGTCTCCCATCCCCAAAATGATTAGCATAGCTCAGCTGGGACGATGTAAAGATTCTGGGATGGGAGGGTCACCGTGGGGGATGGAATGGCTAGAGGAAATGGGTTGGGGGAGGCCAGGTGAAGTTAGTTTTGCCCATGAAAGGGAAGTGATCCTGGTACAGTCCCAGTTGGGGCCTCTGTCTCAAAGTGCCAGCGAGATAGCAGTTAGTGGGGCAGGGATCCGTCATGCTTGTAGCTGCTCTTCACAATGCCAGTGCTCTGCTCGCTCCAGACGCCTCATTCCCTGCCCTTATTTGCACATGATCATGACACCTCTCTCAGCTCTGATAATCAAGAACTCCACACCAGCACCATCATGGACCTCAATGGTGATGCAATCTTGTTCTTTTAGTGTTAATTAAATGAGTAAATAATTTTACATATACTCTTCAAAATAATAAATATCCTACAAATAAAATGTAAAATACTACAAATATTCCCATTTTCCTCAATAGAGCAATATTTCCTTCAACACAAAATGAGTTACAAACTGTACACAGTTGGACACAACCAACTCTCTGATAATGCCCTGTACGTGATCTGGACTCGCTGCCTGCCAAGAGCACCAGAGCGAACTGATCTACTGTGCTGCAGTGCAACTTGAAAATTCTACTAAACAGTTTTTATTTAAACACTTATTTAAATACTTTTTAATTTACTTTTAACTGCACATGCATATTCACATATAGGAACTTACGATCCTGGAGAAAATAATGTGGACACAGGAGAACAAGCCAACTAAGTCCAGACTGTTATACAAACCAAGATTTTCTGACTACAGTGGGTGCTTGGAAAGTTTGTGAAACCTTTAGAATTTTCTATCTTTCTGATAATATGACCAAAACATCACAGATTTCACACAAGTCCTAAAATAGATAAAGGAACCCAGTTAAAACAAATGAGACGAAATATTAGACTTGCCATTATTTATTGAGGAAAATGATCCAATATACATCTAGTGAGTGCAAAAAATATGGTGAACCTCTACGATTAGCAGTTAATTTGAAGGTGAAATTAGAGTCGCTGTTTCAATCAATGGGATGCAATCAGGTGTGAGTGGGCACCTGTTTATTTAAGAACAGGGATCTATCAAAGTCTGCTTCTTCAAACACACATTTGTGAAGTGTATCATCATGGCACACAAAGAAAGGAGATTATTCTGAGAAAAAGTTTGATGCTCCTCGTGCCTGGAAAAGGTTACAAACCATCTCTAAAAGAGTTTTGGACTCCACATCCACATCAACAGATTGTGTACAATGGAGGAAATTCAAGGACCATTGTTACCCCCCCAGGATTGGTCGCCCAACAAGAATCACTCCAAGAGCAAGGCTTGTAATAGTTTTGGTGAGGTCCCCAAAGGACCCAGGTACTATCTAAGCAACTGAAGGCCCCTCTCCAACAATGGGCTTACGTTAATGGTCATGAGTCCACCTCAGAAGAAGCCAGAAAGCCACTGCTCTCCAACAATAACATTGCTGCCGTCTGCAGTTTTAATAAGATCACATTGGAACAAGCCAGAAGACTATTTAGAAAGTATAGCTATAGACTATTAGAATAGTTGTCGACCAATGATACCAAAATAGAACTTTTTTTGGTTTAAAAGAAAATCATTTATGTTTTGAGAAAGGGAAAACATCTGCATTCCAGCAATAAGAACCTTATCCCATCTGTGAACATGGTGGGTGGTAAGCATGTGTTTTTGCCTGTTTTGCTGCATCTCTGGGCCGGACGGCTTGCCATCACAATTGAATGGACAATGAATTCTGAATGATATCATAGAATTCCTAAAGGGAAAATGGTCAGGACAGCGGTCAAGAACTGAATCCCAAGAAAAGGTGGTCCATTCAGCAGACAATACAAGGCTGTGAGAGACAGGTTGGCTACATCTATCCTAAATCTAGATGGCTGTCCAGTATTGCCCAGTCCGTCTGTAAAAAACTTAGGTGTCACATTTGATTCAGATCTCTCCTTTGATGCGCACATTAGCGGCATCACTCGAATTGCTTTCTTTCAATTACGTAATATCGCTAAACGTAGAAATATCCTCTCTTTTAATGGTGCGGAGAAACTTGTTCTTGCGTTTATAACCTCGAGGTTGGATTACTGTAACGCCTTACTTACTGGATGCTCTAGTAAATCTAGAAATAAACTTCAGTTAGTTCAGAACGCAGCTGCCCGAGTGCTGACTCGGACTAGAAAATTTGATCATATCACTCCTGTTCTATCATCACTGCACTGGTCACCAGTGAAATTCCACATCGATTACAAAATACTTGTTATAACTCATAAAGCTCTACATGGCCTGGCCTCACATTATCAGAGGGAACTCTTAGACTCTTACAATCCAACTCGTCTATTTCGTTCGCAAGGCGCGGGACTTCTTTTGGTTCCTAGAATTAAAAAAAGTCACAGCCGGGGGAAAGGCTTTCTCATACATGGCCCCCCAACTATGGAATAAACTTCCCACTTTAGTTCCAGACTCAGACACTCTCCAAAGGTTTAAGTCTAGGCTAAAGACATACCTATTTACACAGGCTTTTGACTAGATTTAGACCGGGATGCATGGCTTGGGTCACCGGGGCCGGAGTCTGGAGACATGTCTGGCCCGCCTGCCTCGTCCGCTAGCCGGGAGTGTCGAGTGGGCGGTCTGGCTGAACTGGGCTCCGGTCCTCGTGATCTTGACTCATGCATCCCTCCCTTAGACTAAGGGCAGAGCTGGGGGTTCATAGTCAAAGAGTCTTATGGTGACCGGAGACGTTGGGTTGCTGTCTTCTGCCTCCCGTGTGATTGCAAATGTCTCATGTGATCCCTCTTGGCTGTGTTTCCTACCAGTTCTCCTCTTTCTAGCTATGCCACCAGGGTCTCATGCTACACTTGGCATCAGTGATTGACATGGCATCAGTGATTGCTAATAAACACTGTGCTCTTAATCGATAACCAATCACATTTTCTGTTGTCTCTCCGAGCTGTGTTCTGGCAGTTCCGGCCCCACACGTGATGTTCATCTGCCGTGGCTCCACTCAAGCTGCTTCCGTCATCGGCTCCAGCCCCATCGTACCCGGGCCACTTAATGTCGATGTGCATACTTGACATTTTATTCAAACTTGGACTCCATGACTTTAGTTTCGCTCTTAGATTTATCATCTACGCCGCCCGAGGAGGTCGGGTCCCTTTTTGAGTCTTGGTCCTCCTAAGGTTTCTTCCTACAACTCAGGGAGTTTCTCCTTGCCACTGTCGCCCTAGGCTTGCTCAATTTTGGATTGTACGTAGTTATTAGGAGATAATCTAAACTTGTAAAGTTGCTTTGAGACAATGCTCCATTGTAAAAAGCGCTATATAAATAAATCTGACTTGACTTGACTAAACACACAAGTCGTTCTACCAAAGAATGGTTAAAGAAGAATAAAGTTCATGTTTTGGAATGGCCAAGTCAAAGTCCTGACCTTAATCCAATGGAAATGTTGTGGAAGGACCTGAAGCGAGCAGCTAATGTGAGGAAACCCACCAACATCCCAGAGCTGAAGCTGTTCTGTACGGAGAAATGGGCTAAAATTCCTCCAAGCCGGTGTGCAGGACTGATCAACAGCTACAGGAAACGTTTAGCTGCAGTTATTGCTGCAGCTAAAAAAATCTGATGATGTTTTAGCTCATATTTATGCAGAAATATAGAAAATTCTAAAGAGTTCAGAAACTTTCAAGCACCACTGTATGAGCTGACAGTCGTAACCACAGAACCATAGTGCTGCATTAATTAATGTGGGATAAAACTACTACTACCCATGTCAAACTAGAGTCGTATTTAGCAGCTCCATATTAGGAGAAGGATTGTTTTATTGGCTTCCACTATCTATAACACAAACATGAATCAACCTCATATTAGGCATAGAAGGAATAGAAGATAGATGTCATATTAGTCATTATTATCTGTAGCAGGTTAATGGGAATTCTCCAGAAAAGCTCAGATTATGCCTGTTCCAGTTTGACTGGGGCACATTGGAGGATTCTGTATTTCAGGAAGTCTTTTTACCCTAAAGTACTCCGGCGGGTATTAAAAACGAGGCCTTAAAATCAGGCAGTAGATTAAAAGTTGAGCCCAACATAAAGAGCTACAGAAAATAAACCCTCTCCCTGTAAATGTTCCCCAGGCGAGTTCGCCTTGGGAGCGCATGTTCAAGGTTGTGGGACAAGGTCCTGAAAGTGATAAAGCGCAGAGAGGAGAGTTTATTCCTGCTCAATATGGTCTGTGATCTCGACGGAGCTCAGCCCAGCTGTCCGATCGGCTGCTGTGGATTCCCTTACCTGAACTGCATGCTGCGCTCCTCAGATCACTGCCTGTATCTCTTCCTCTTCTAAAGCCCTGTATAGCCGAGAATCTGAGGCGCGTTAATGCTCTCTCCTCCCCGCCGGATTCCCAGCAGGCTGAGAACAACAAACTCCCAAAGTCAGCCAGCCGTGGAGGATGCCGAGAATAAAAGTGCACTTGTGTACCGGTAGTTAATACAGCGCTAGCCCTGGGCCATCCGATTACCCAATGTGCACTTTACTTTGGCACTATTAAAACAAGTTCTAGATTTCACTGATTAATTATGTTTTACTTAATTCCCATGCCTATTTTCTTTTTTTTCATTTGCAGTTTCTATCTTTAACCCTCAGCGTGTTTCCAGGTTGTCCAATCACGTCTTACTTACTTAACTCTCCGGTTTCTCGTCTTTGCTCTGCAGAGTCGCAGCTTCATCACATCTAGCGTCGATCACCTGACTGTATCTGTGATCATAAGCTATAAACTAACTTATAAACTAACTACAAGTCCACTTCATGGCAGTTCATGGCAACTTTTGTGGACTGCTTTCAGTGCAGCATTAAAACTGCATCCCGAGCATCCCAACAAACGTCTCACACATGTCATTAATCTTAGGTGGCCCACAATCACCCTGGTTTTTGCTCTCCCCCTATCTGTGTCTCTTTCTCTCTGGTGGCCTGAAGCCTCTGTAGTACAGACTAAAGTGACACAGAGGGAGGTGCAGTGGTGCTGGAGCACTATTGCCGCAGGATACGAAGGACTGAAGGTGAGCCGTCTGCTCTTTCATCGCTATCCCAGATCGATGCGGTGTGCAACACAGAGCTGGTGGCTCTCCGGGGAACAGTGGGCAGCCTCCTGCTGGGGGGCTGGCCCCGAGCGAGGGAGCAGGATGAGTAAAGAGACTCACACTCCTCCCTCATGGACCCTTTGGCCACGTACAGACAGCACAATCACCCCCAAATGGCGCATAAGGGCTTCAGGGCCTGCATGGAGATTTCCTTACTGCAATGTCTTATCTTATTCTGGGAGCTTTCCATCTAAATGTTTGAAAAAGTTACAGAAAGGGGATGCAAATGTACTTATTAAAAGATCAGATCACATCATTCCAGTTTACTCAGGCTCTCTGTTGGGTTCCACGCTGACTACGAGTCCTTAAAGGTTAAACTCTGCAATATTGTACTGCCGACCTAGAATACTTTGTTCAGGTGAGGCTAACCTTTGGTTAATCCCTAGGAGTAGTTACTGCTCAGCTGGTGGAAGATGATTTATCTGGTTTCAACCATAGAGTCAGCAAAAATAAAAGTCAAAGTCAGATTAGCACATTTTACAATGGAGCACGGAGTGTTTTTACATGCACTTAATGATCCGATCATAGTCGGACTTCTGCAGTTTTCTGACTATTCAAGCGCTCATGTATATAGTTTACTCCAATCTAGAAATCAGATGAAGAGAGCTGGATTATAGCCCAGTAATCAGTAATTTCTTATAGCATGTATACCAGTTATAGAATTAAAGGCAGCAAAACAGCTATGGGACACTTTGTGGAGACTCGGTATATACTCAAGAAAATGAAGTAACTGATCATTTAGTATTAATGTTTGAAGTTTGTCACATCCTTCTGTGAGATTATTCGCTGGTTACAAAGTAGAACTTCCACCTCTGAAAACTTGCCCTGTTGGACCCTTGAGCAAGGCTAACTCACAATTGCTTGAAAATCCAGACAAAAACGTGAACCAGAAGGGGAGTATAAATAGGTGCACAGCAAGCTGCAATTGATCAGCCTGTTGTGGAAGGGGAAAAGGATCAGAGGAGAGCCATGTAGAATGATGTGGCTCACCAGCCCACATAATCTTGACACTTTTACCCTAATTGGGTTTACACCCAAACCTGTCATATATTTATACCAGCAATTTATTTATCCCACAAACTTTACTTAGCCATATCACCTTAATAGTTAAAGAGCACTTAATTAAAATGTACTACAGCATTTTATCTTTACATTAGGCATGCTAGAATATGTTCAAACACCCATCCCTCTCAGAGTTACAGATCGTCTCACAGCAGCTTTCTCACTCTGCTCGATAATCCCAAAATCATAATTGTAGATCCTAATTGAGGCTGCACTGCTTGTCGAGTGGAGGGTTCAGGGTATTAACAAGCATGGATCCTTCCTTTAAATTGATCACTTGAGAGAAAACAGGCCCTGCCCTCTCTCGCCAACCCGAAGCCCCCATCTCCACCCACCCTCGCGCACCTCCGCTGCATGCGAGGCAATTACGAGGCGGCGACTGTGGGCCACGCAAACGTTCGACTTGCAGCTGGACAGATATTTGAAACAAGTCACTGTTTAATTAGGTTAGGCAGCCATTTCCTCCCTGCAAATTAAAGCCCCAGAACTGCACACAATTAATCTGCGTCTGCGGGTCCCGCGCCGGTCCCCAGGAGAAGCCGCTCCGGTTCTTCAGATCTGACCCTGAGGGCCTTCGCCACCGCGGGGAGAAAAGCAATTATAAAAAACAGCTCTCGCTCTAATCTCCACAAACTGCTGCATGCACGCAGCTACTGATATTCGAGAGAAGCAAGGAAATTTCATTTAGGCTTCTGCTATTAGCTGTAATAACTGTATTACTGTGTAGTGTGGGTGGAGAAATGGTAGCAATCTGACAAATTTATAGAAAGACCAATTATGAAGAGTGGAGTAATGCTGATGAGTTGGTGATGATGACTTCTGCCTTTTAAGGGCGCTTCCATGCCTGTTGGTTCACTCACACATTGTTAATAGTAATACTTGCTAAAAGTTGTTCATGACAAAAAATGTGTGCGTGGTTTTAATATTTTGGGTGATTTGTGTACAGTGGTACCTCGGTTCTCGTTGTTAATTTGTTCCAGAAGCCTTGTCGAGAACAGAAAGCAACGAGTACAGAGCAAATTCTTCCCATAAGCAATAATGTAAACTGAATAAATCTCTTCCAGACCTCCAGAAAATCCACACTGTATAAGGCAGTATATGCATTAATGGAGCTCCCCCCTGATTTTTTAAGGGGATATGTTCTGACAAATCCATCATAATTAAATGCATCATGAACTGAGGAGTTTAACGAGTGGTTGTTTGGTAGAGTCTATTCTGTGTCATAGCAGAGCCTGTGATAAGTAATTATAAGTAAGTTCATGTTTAAAACACTTACATGAACGTGGTTGAAAATCTCATGTAATTTAGTGAGTAATGAATAGAAAGTGAAAGTAAAAGCAAAACACTTACTCTATTGGTGAACTCCAGGTGCTAGCATAGCTGCTAATGCGAAATGCAGCCTGTGTTCTGGAGGATTCAGTTCCCTGAAATCCTCAGTGAACTGAAATCCTGAGTGAATATCCTTCAGACATTTTCATTGAGGGTGCAAAGGCTATTATGAATCTGAATCACTGAATCACTGTGTAAAGAATCGGAATCGTGAATCGAGTTTTACCACTGTTTACCCGATGTACCACTGTTTATTTACTTAAGAACTGGATATGTATGGATATTTATTTCATTAAAGAAGTTTTTCAGTGAACACTAGACATTACTTTTCCTTCATTAGTCTTCGGTGCAGGCAAGCAAACTGACACCAAACCTCCTTTTAGCTCCCATTATTATGATAAATCCTGCATCAAAGTAGTAAATCAAAAAAAGGACAATTTCAGCACTGAGAGTGTCAAAATGCCCATATAAGATGAATTAGACGTGCCGTGAAACAAAATGACTGGCTTAATCGGATGCAACAGAAGTGCTTACCTGCTAAATGTGCTTCAGGTTCTTCGGGTTTGCTATGAGCACAAAAGCAGATCCTGCAGTGCGCAACAATCCTCTGTTTTCCAAATTCCCTCATTCCCAGAGCTGCCATCTGCACACTGAGCACCTCAGAAAATCCAGAACCCTGACCATTCAGCCATCATTCATCGATTATACTTATTATACATCACTAAATCTGTGTTTACCAGCAGGTGGGCCTCGCAGCGTGAGCTCGTGTGTGTGTGTGTGTGTGTGTTTGTGCAAAACAGTGTGTGACAGAAGAGATGCACGGGCTTGCGAAAATAAAAGTGCTCATGTTGTGTTGTAGGAGTATACAGGAACAAGGAAAAGCCATTTGACTGTGCGTCATGGCCGTGTTCTGTTTTACTGGGTAATTTCCCCCCGAGTCGAATTTAATGGCTGCTTGAGTGCCCTCAATCTTTAAACATTCTCCATCAGTCTATGTTTCATTTATTTTTCAGGATGACAAAAGAAGGGCTAAGGGGAAAAAAAAACAGGCAGCCAAACAACAACCGCCTTCACCCTTAACGACCTTACCCGAGTGACACTTAAAGGCCTGTTTAAGATGAGCCTGTCCTTGTTCATTTGAGCACATTAAAACTGAGCTCAGGGCTGAGGAACGGGATTTGCATCTCCTTCACAAGCTGACTTTGCAAGTGTGTTTGTCTACAAAGCAGTTTTAAATGAAGCTATACATGATTCATGCACGCTACTTTCAAGTCGATCTTCGCCGAAAGAAGACTGAGGTCTCCACATTTCTGTAGGCTAATTATTTGAAGCTGTCTCGGCCTGGAAAAGCAGGTTGTCTTATAGGCTTAAATGCACAGATGTGGAAAGCATACAGAACGCCAGGTGAAGGACTCGACCCGGACGAGAAGACCTGAGAGCAAATTAGACTTCCTGCTTCGAATGATCAGCTCTATAGTGGTGCTTGAAAGTCTATGAACTGTCTGACTGTGGATTGGTGGAGTCCAAACTCTTTAGAGATGGTTTTGTAACCTTTTCCAGCCTGATGAGCATCAACAGCTCTTTTTCTGAGCTCCTCAGAAATCTCCTTTGTTCATGCCATGAATACACTTCCACAAACACGTGTTATGAAGAGCAGACTTTGATAGATCCTTCTTTAAATAAAACAGGGTGCCCACTCACACCTGATTGTCATCCCATTGATTTCAAACATCTGACTCTGATTTCACCTTCAAATTAACTGCTAATCCTAGAGGTTCACATACTTTGCCACTCACTAATATGTAATATTGGATCATTTTCCTCAATAAATAAATGACCAAGTATAATATTTTTGTCTCATTTGTTTAACTGGGTTCTCTTTATCTACTTTTAGGACTTGTGTGAAAATCTGATGATGTTTTAGGTCATATTTATGCAGGAATATAGAAAATTCTAAAGGGTTCACAAACTTTCAAGCACCACTGTATAATACATGCCCAGGTGGACACTATATAACATGGGTATTAGTTTGAGAGTTAGTCCTCACTTGGTCCACTTCACTCATTTGTGGAGATTTTCTACTAGATTTTGGAAGATGACTGAAGGTAGGCGTGTGTATTCAGTTCCACTCATTTTACTGCAGGCCTATAGAGATTCCATGCAGGTATGCTCCATATTTTAAATGTGTTATGTTTTTTTCTCATACAGTGTATGTGTAAATGTGTACTGGCACCTCCAGAGACCCAGCCGCCTTGACTTGAAGAATTCTGAAACATGGAAGATGGAAAACCAGAAGGTAGCTTTCACCGGGAAGGAGCAAAGAGGGAGTCATGAACCAAGCTTAGACTGGAAAAGCCTAAAGACCAGGAGTTCATGAATTCAGTGCTGAGAAGGATCCACCACCCAAATAGTACCTGATACCTGTGGGGGTCCTGATCATTAAGGTAAAGTGGATGAACAAAGTATGTAGTGAAACAGATGGACTACAGTCTGTAATTGTAGAACTACAAAGTGCTTAATGGTAAGTGGAGCTGATAAAATGGACCACGATCATAAACATAAGGAGTTGTGACTAATAAAGTGACCATTATAAAGTCAGTGTATGTTTGCTTGCACCAAGATAAACTCCTTGTATGTGTTACAAACTTCTGATTCTGATTGTGGAACATCTGTAATTCAGTGCAAGTTGATGAGCACACATCGTACACCACGTTCAAATGGATTGTGCATTCATTGTGTAGCACTACGGAGTATTAGTATGACTGAAGTATGACACTGTTTTCCTCACGACAGCATGGGATTTTGGAGACGCTCCAATCGACCTTCTTTTTTGAAAAAAAAAAAAGAACAGATGTCTGAGCTCACCAGACTCATCCCGTACTCAGATTAAAAATGCATCACACCTCTTATCCCTTCTGACTGCACCCTGACACCTGATCATGCCATCCATCAGAGAAGCAAAAGAAAATAATGATATAAGTCTACATATTTTGTTTGAGAGACCAAAAAAAAAAGAAAAGGAAATTCATCCGGAGGAAAAATACATTAATACACTGTAAAGTATCCCTCTGAAAACAGCACGCGGGCTAACCTTTGTTCTCAGAGCATATCATCACAGCGAAAGGTTAAAAGACTAGCGGAACGTCTCCACCATCCCTCTCAGCACATTTTAAATTTCTGTTTCATTCCGATATTGTGACAAGGCAGCACGCCAAGGACGGAGTTAGCATTCAGACAATTCTCAGAGTGCAACAAAATAGACTTTTGTATTCATAATTAATTCAAAGTTTCAGTCAAAGTTTCCCACGAACAAGAAGAGAAAACAAGAAAGTGTTTTAGTACTTCGGCGTGATAAGGGAAATGAAAGTTGCATGGGAAAGGAAAGCTGAATTATTTACGTTTCGACAAGACAGTGACATTTTATTGTCCCGCAGTTTGGTTACAAAGTCAAAGCGCTTGAATATTTGACATCTCAGAGCAAGAGGATTTGAGAAAAATCGCTCCGGTTCAGTTCTTTCTTCTGAAACGTATCTGTAAAAAGCTGCCGTACATGATTTAAATAGTAAATTATCCACGATGTCATGCCAATTAAGATGAAAATTTGCATATGATCTTTTTTTCTGTACCTTTTTAAAGTGAATGGAGTTGTTCTGTAAAACTTGAGACCTTATATAACTTCAGCCCAACAGAAATTAGGTCTAAAACAAATAAAAAGCAGTACCACACTGTACCACAACTTAATGGGAACTATGCTTTTATCCATTGGGCTCTGTTCCAACGTTAAAGGCCATGTTCATGTCTGGTATCAACAGGACCCAGTGGTAGCACTGATTATTGCACAGATATTTATAGTCGTACCTCGGCACTCGACCGATTCGCCACTCGTCGGATTCAGTTCTCGATGCATTTTGAAAATAAAAATTGGCTCGAAGGTCCAGGGTTCAAATCCCACCTCTGCCAAGGTTCCACTGTTGGGTCCTTGAGCAAGGCCCTTAACCCACACTTGCTTGGATTGTAAGACTGTGTCAATTGTAGCTCACTCTGGATAAGGGCGTCTGCTAAATGCTGTAAATGTAAACTTGTACGTGTTGAGACTCCATTAGTATTTCATCAAACTTATTGTTTTGTTTGTCTATGTCTGTGTATATAGAGCGTTTATGTATAATGCACATTATACCATATGCAATGTCAATTTTCTGCTGATCTGGCACAGATTTTAAAAAATTATTTCAGTACACGTTTTCGGCACTTGAGATGCCTTTTGGAACAAATTACTAGCCGGGTTTCCATCCAAACGTTCATTTAACGCAGTCTTTCTTTTTTGTAGAATAATCTTTGCTGCCATAGAATCACTTTCTGGCCGTGTTCAGTTTATAAACGCTAAGGAACACCTACTGAGGTGATTGATGATTCGAAAATCCTTTTAAATAAACCCCTTTGGCTTTAGTGATATTCAGTTTTCCACCTTGGTCTGATTTGGGTGTTGTTTCGAATTTTGGACTTTTTCCATTCAGGGGAAATTTTCCATTGTGGTATATATATATATATATATATATATATATATATATATATATATATATATATATATAAATAAAATATATAGAGAGAGATTCCTACTAACGTTGCATGTCTTTGGAATGTGGGAGGAAACCAGAGTACCCAGAGAAAACACGCAGGGAGGACATGCAAACTCACCGAACTGGGACTCAAACCTGTGGAGCTGGGAGGCGACAGAGCTAACCACCTGCACGACTGTGCTGCTCTTTAATATAATATGTATTACTTAATTTTTTTTTTTATCAGTACCTTCTGAATAGTCTTAGTGTAGTGCAGGACCTGTAGTTCCCTGTGATCATTACAGCAGTGAACAAGCCTAACTGAAATAAATAAGTGCTAATGCTGACCATTCTGGTGTTCTTATGATGCCCATCTTCACTGTAACTATTTTCATTGCTTTGTAAGCTGGAGCAGAATGTAGTAAAACCCAAGCCATTCTAGTTTTGTAATGTGCATGAGCATGAGTGGAAGGTCTGAGCATTATGCCATGCATGAGTGCTCTGTTATGCAAGCATTCATGCCCCTTGTACAGATAAGACAGTGATTACCCCCTTGGGAATCAGAGCAAGGACAGTAAGCAGTCTGAACAAGCTCAGGCATGCTGAAGCCACATCAGACCTGTGTATTCACTTTGATTTAATACCCGGGTTTAAGGAGAGGGGATATTATGTGTGAGTGTGATGGACTTAGCAGACCTCTCACACATCAACAAATAGAAGGAGACAGAAAGTATTCTCCCCGTTTCTGCTGTTCTGTACAGAAAGAGTTATGTCATCTTGGCTGTTAAATGCTGACCCAACAGCGGCAGGCACTTACATGTCCCACTGGACTGTGAATATAAACAGAAAACAATCTTAACGTGAATCCCAAATGAAACTCGTTTCAAAACGGACAGTGAGTCCGCCATAACGATTCTGCGTCTCAGTCCCAAAGCCCACTGTTCAAATCACAACATCAAATCAATTTACATATTAATCAAAGATAACATGAGTAACAAAATGCAGTTTTTAAATGAAGATCTTTATTATTAATGGCGAAAAAAATCCAAACCTACATGGTCCTGTGTGTAAAAGTGATTGCCCCTCCCCTTGTTAAAATATAACATAACTATGGTTTATCACACCTGAGTTCACTGTCTCTAGCCACACCCAGGCCTGATTATTGCCACACCTGTTCTCAATCAGGACATCACTTAAATAGGACCTGCCTGACAAAGTGAAGTACACCAAAAGATCCTTAAAAGCTACACATCATGCCGAGATCCAAAGAAATTCAGGAACAATGGAGAAAGAAAGTAATTGAGATCCATCAGTCTGGAAAGGGTTATAAAGCCATTTCTCAAGCTTTGGGACTCCACAAATGGAGAAGACATGGAACACTGGTGAACCTTCCCAGAAGTGGCTGACCGACCAAAATTACCCCAAGAGCTCAGCGACGACTCATCCAAGAGGTCACAAAGACCCCACAATAACATCCAAAGAACTGCAGGCCTCACTTGCCTCAGTTAAGGTCAGTGTTCATGCCTCCACCATAAGAAAGAGACTGGGCAAAAATGGCCTGCATGGCAGAGTTCCAAGACGAAAACCACTGCTGAGCAAAAAGAACATTAAAGCTCGTCTCAATTTTTTCCAGAACACATCTTGATGATCCCCAAGACTTTTGGGAAAACATTCTGTGGACTGACGAGACAAAAGTAGAACTCTTTGGAAGGTGTGTGTCCCATTACATCTGGTGTAAAAGCAACACAGCATTTCAGAAACAGAACATTATAGCAGCAGTAAAATATGGCGGTGGTAGTGTGATGGTCTGGGGCTGTTTTGCTGCTTCAGGACCTGGAAGACTT